>JASANB010005405.1:0-46698 GCA_030248155.1 Sabatieria punctata
GCCGGATGGATTCGTTTTTGTGGTTTTCTTTCGGTATGTTTTTCTGTTGTGTATACACATACATATTTACCATACACGAAAATACACATTGTTTTTCAATGTGTATACGCATACACATACACATACACATTGAAAATTACGATACATTTATTACCATACACAAACAGTACTCAAATTGTGTATTTTTTGTGTATGTGTATTGATCAGCGAAAATTCGCTAAAATTTTGAGATAAAATCGTAAAATGTCGATGTTTTTGCATCTATGCATGCTATGTGTAATAGTAGCTATCCTCATAAAGTCTTCAAATAGCATAAGTAACTCGATTTCATAACTATCCAAGGTTTCTTCAAGCAGCTGACATTGAGAGTTTGATTTTCTCTTATATACAAATAAAAATCTGCAAAAAATTGCATTTTCAGTACAATACACATACACAAATATACACAAAAAATACACATTGTTTTGTTGAATGTGTATACACAAATTACCATACACATTTGAGAATTAAATGTGTACATACACATACACAAACGGAAAATTCAATACCAAACAGTAGGCTTGCACTGCACACCTTCTCTATCCCTGTCACAGCTCTGTCGTAGTTGATTAGCGCTTCCTTTGCTAAATCATTCAGAGAAGTGAAATGAACAGAGCTGCCTTTAAAACCGACAGCAACATAATTCTGAAAACACAAATTCGACTATCAGCCGATTACACCAGCTTTTTGAACTTTTCAAAGTCTGTCCGTTTTGGGAAGTGGCAGATAGAGGGGCAACCTTTGATACTATTGACTGGATTTTCATAAAACAAGGAAGTCAAACAATTTTGAGAACTTGACAGTTTTGGAGAGCTTTACAGATAAAAAGGGCAGGCAAGTGAAATGCGGGAAGCTCCGAATGGCACATTGAGTGCGAGGGAAACCTTATTTTAAAGCATAAAACTGAATAGTAAGCGCAAGGTTTGTTAAGACAAGCGACGATGATAATATTACCCGACCGTCTGTATGTTTACAGTAAGGCTTCCAAGAACAACTTACATCCTTGACTTCTTCATTTAACTTTTGTCTTTTGTCTTCTTTCTTAGCTACTTATTCTACGAATGACAAGTTGGAAAGAGGTCGAAAGTTAGTTTTCTGTTTTTGTGCGTTTTGCATTTTATTTGCAGACCTAGATCAACATCCAATTCTGATCGGTTTTATCACGATTGTTTCGTGCGGCAACTGCTCTCCCTTTTGGGAGTACGGAAAAAGCCAGTCTTTCCAGAACCTGCTGAGTTGTTGGAGAATCATTATGAGAGCTTACAGTTTTGTATAGCCAGTCGACCGGCGATCGGCCAACTGGACAGAAGTATAGAGATGCAGAACTATACCCCCCAACCGGAATAAGATGAGAATTACTATGACCAACCGGTCTATCAGGAAACTGTGGAGAGAGACCCCGGCTATTTGCGGGCATCGGCCGCGTTTGAAATACCACTGTGATTAGCGATGCATAGATTAATGTGCTGTATTCGAAGCTACTACACAAAATTAGAAGTTGTGGTTAACTTCCTTCGAGTTAGCGCTTCACCCAGTACTGTAGGCTATGCGGCTGTAGAACTTTCGACCCACCAAGAAATTTTTCTCAAAAAATTCTTCTTGAAAATTATTTTTTATTCAAAAAGTAAACAATAATCTTTCGCATAATAGCCACCTATTCGAAATAAGACTTTCGACCCACTAGAAATTTTCTCAAAAACTCTTCTTGAAAATTATTTTTGATTCAAAAACAATAATCTTTCATAATAGTCACCTGCTCAAAATAGCCACCGATTGCGTCAAAAATCTATCAGAGAACTCTAAGTAAAAGAATAGAATCGGTTCAAACAGCAAAGATTGTTGGGTGAAAACCAGCAGCAGCAGTGATAGTCAGAATGAATGTGCCGTCACTTTATTAGCGCAATGTTGGTCCAACAAAGGTGGATGGATGCCGATAATCAGTTAGAGGTTAGGACGGAAGGAGGCTGCGCAAAATGCCTTCGATACTGCTTTGAACAGAATGGATGGACTGTGAAGATTCCATTGTACAATGTAGTGTCCTACAACTTTTTCCGCTACTACTTGCTCAATCCGAATCGACCTGCAAGCGATACATATGAGTTCTACAAATCGGAATGCAGTACTAGCGTGGTGGTCTGCTCTTCAAAAATCTTGCCAACAAACCGGTGATTCCTATATCGTGCTGACCGCCAATAATGGTGGTGAGATCGTGCCTAGAAAATTCACTCATACATTTGTAAATTTTTTTGACTGACATTCGTAACCACGCTTTGCAGTTTGGATGATAAAACGTTTATTTTTTTGTTTTGGTCAACTTATACCACTTGTGCAATCGCTGTGATGACGTTATTATGACGAATGATTGCGAAATTTCCCGCTACTGCACCAGACCATTTTATAAACGAACCGCCCAAAGTGCTTGTTTATGCCAATCTAAAAGGAGAGAGTGGGGGAAAGGAGGCCGGTTTTGAGGGGTGATATACTTATTAGGGTTGGTTGGAAGGGGGCCCTCACTAGTGGAGGGCACGCCCCAGTCGCACCTGTAGGGGGTGTGCGGGGAAGAGGGGAGACAGACGGTAGACGACCCACAAACCCATCTACGGAGTTTAGACAGTTGCGGTATCGGTATTGTCAGTGTTCGAAGGTCCGGACACAGACTGCACACGGGTGAGACGCAGAGCACAAGACTTGGAGAGAACTCTTTCTCAGCATGGATGAGTTTGGTCAGAACATCACACTCACCAACATGAGAATTGGCTCCATCCCAAATAGTCAGTCTCTACTATATGTACGGTTGTGGGTCTCGTGGTGGGGAGCTGCTTGTGGTGGACTATGTGTGTTGTGTGGGGGGGGCTTAAAATGTTGTTGTGTGGCGGCGGAAATTAGGGGGCGAAGAAACATTGGCAAACCAGTAGTTGGGAGCCGATCGACTACAGTCTGCACACGCCTCAGTGCGAATGGGCGGTCAAGGAGTTGGCTGGCGCCTATGCCGAGAAAGCGATAGATGAGTTGGTTTCCGATCCACTAGTCGCTTGGAAATTCGAAGAAGTCGAAGAGCTGCTGCTACATGAGCTGAATAATGAGATTTGGCTAATTTTGCTGAAATACGATTGGCGAAATGAGCTGATTGCTCGACTGAAGCAAAAATGAACGTCGAGGGGCCCATGCTGAGTCTTATAATGTCGCAACTTAATTCATAAACAAGCACTTTGGGCGCGTTTATAAAATGGTCTGGTGCAGTAGCGGGAAATTTCGCAATCATTCGTCATAATAACGTCATCTCAGCGATTGCACAAGTGGTATAAGTTGACCAAAACAAAAAAATAAACGTTTTATCATCCAAACTGCAAAGCGTGGTTACGAATGTCAGTCAAAAAATTTACAAATGTATGAGTGAATTTTCTAGGCACGATCTCACCACCATTATTGGCGGTCAGCACGATATAGGAATCACCGGTTTGTTGGCAGATTTTTGAAGAGCAGACCACCACGCTAGTACTGCATTCCGATTTGTAGAACTCATATGTATCGCTTGCCGGTCGATTCGGATTGAGCAAGTAGTAGCGGAAAAATTGTAGGACACTACATTGTACAATGGAATCTTCACAGTCCATCCATTCTGTTCAAAGCAGTATCGAAGGCATTTTGCGCAGCCTCCTTCCGTCCTAACCTCTAACTGATTATCGGCATCCATCCACCTTTGTTGGACCAACATTGCGCTAATAAAGTGACGGCACATTCATTCTGACTATCACTGCTGCTGCTGGTTTTCACCCAACAATCTTTGCTGTTTGAACCGATTCTATTCTTTACCTAGAGTTCTCTGATAGATTTTTGACGCAATCGGTGGCTATTTTGAGCAGGTGACTATTATGCGAAAGATTATTGTTTTTGAATCAAAAAATAATTTTCAAGAAGAGTTTTTGAGAAAAATTTCTTAGTGGGTCGAAAGTCTTATTTCGAACAGGTGGCTATTATGCGAAAGATTATTGTTTACTTTTTGAATAAAAATAATTTTCAAGAAGAATTTTTTGAGAAAAATTTCTTGGTGGGTCGAAAGTTCTACAGCCGCATAGCCTACAGTACTGGGTGAAGCGCTAACTCGAAGGAAGTTAACCACAACTTCTAATTTTGTGTAGAAGCGTCGAATACAGCACATTAATCTATGCATCGCTAATCACAGTGGTATTTTCAAACGCGGCCGATGCCCGCAAATAGCCGGGGTCTCTCTCCACAGTTTCCTGATAGACCGGTTGGTCATAGTAATTCTCATCTTATTCCGGTTGGGGGGTATAGTTCTGCATCTCTATACTTCTGTCCAGTTGGCCGATCGCCGGTCGACTGGCTATACAAAAAACTGTAAGCTCTCATAATGATTCATAAGTTAATGAGTTTGTTAGTACTATAGTATATTTCAAAATGGAGCGAATTCTGTGTTTTTTGCGAATAACTCCTTACGGCAGTGTTGGCAGATGCTTCAGCTTGTAATTTTCCTTCTTCTCCCTCAGCTGATCGCAGTAGGACTTGCGGACAGGCATCAACTTCGGTAGCATGCAATTCCCGATCACCTTCAAGCAGGCATTCACACACGGGATTGCGCGGGAGGCTCCATTTGAGCGCTGCTGTCATATGATGTTATCAGACGGTTACGCACGCAAAACCGACAGATCAACTAAAACAAGACCTATCAAAACCTGCCTCCCTGCTTAGGGTAGAACATTGCTTACAATTCTCGGCGGAAACGTAGTGGCGTGGAGATTTCTGTATTAACCTCTTTGATGAATGTATGAGAATGTCGAATGCCTTGCGAGTCCAGTGGTACTCAAAACAACAGTTTGCTTCCTTTCTCCGACCGTCTTCTCCAAAGAACGCCTTGAGCAAGTGTTGAGCCGTGGGCACGAGACAGAACCGACGTGCGAACGAAACTGACATGCACTTTAACGCTACTAGAGAACGCCGTTGCCGAGTTTTTAGGCGTCTGTGAGAGTAAGAGCTAAACCCAAACATACTGCGCACGTGTTCTACATAGGATTTATGCTGAGGGAGGAAACTGAGTTCCTTTCGGATTCCATGACCTGTTTCTTTGCAATGTTGGTTACTCTATAATATTTGCACACTAATATGTTTTATTTGGCTTTCACTCCGTGCTTGGAGACATTCCAGCTAGTTCGATAGTACAGCGTATATTTAAGGACTGTAATGGGTTGATAAATCATTTAATATGTTTGAGGTTTATTGTAGCTTGAAGACATTTCATGTGATGAGGGCAGCATAGACTCGGAGAAGCAGACATGCTGCAGTAATGTGTACTGATAATGAAATGAACTAGGTTACTTTAAATTAAATCTTTTGAGCGAATTTCAACCATGTGCCGACCTGACTGACGACACAGACCCAGCTGCTGTGTGCATCCTTTTCTAACCCATATCTCTGTTCAACTAACCATATTCGTAATAATGAAAATTGTTCAAAAAGAAAAATAATTCTAGCATGTTAGTTGTTTTACAGTATGTCGGTTTGTAGCACTTAGAATACCAGTTTAGGCTGAAGAAATGGCTGAAGAGCAATACGGCGATCCTAAGTCAATGGAATCGGTCACTCTCCCACATGGCAAGGAGCTAAGTTTTATTCCACAGGCTGCTCTTGTCTACTAATGAATCGTCGCCGCCCCTTGGGTAGTCGGATATGGCCTGGCGGTTTGTCTTTCAAGTTGTATTGGACAAGCCGCATCCTGTTACAGAAAGATCGTCGGTAGTTGGTGGTATATACGAATACCCTGTCAAGTAATACCGAGAATGTTGAACGTAATATGTAACGTTATTATGTAAACGTCAACATCCTTTTGTTAAATAAACAGCAATTCATTTACCGTAACCGGTAGGAGCTCAGGAGCCACCGAACCGTCATTTATATCCAGTTATTCCATCATTGTGCTGGTGGTCCGTTTACTAACCCGATCTCCTACTTCAAAGATGCTTGCGTTCTTACTAACCCGTATTCTTTTTACATGTACTAATATCTATTATGTATCTCTGTTTTTCTTGCAATTGACATGAATGCATAAATGAATAAAATGTTCGAAAGTGCACTGGGGCAACACGAACAGTTTGCAGTGGTGGTGCGTATATATTTGCGGTGATTTGATTTTTTTATTTATGTACTGTTTATTAACGCGCTGTATGTTTGACTATGATCCAGTTTAGTTTTATAGCAAGATGAAACCTTACGAAAATGTAAACTGAACTGTATTGCTGAATCACGGTCTTGTCTTGACTGGAAGACACCAACAACAGAATTATTCATGGCTGCATCACAACAAAGGTCTCACAGTATCACTGACCCCTAACTAACCCCTCCCCTGTTGGTGGACCTGTTACATGCATTGTATATGATTTTTACTATAACTAAATGAAACGGATTAACATACAATTCGTTGTGTCTGACATTCAGTTTGAACGCTCGCTTCGCCAACCATTTTAATTCAATGGCTTATGTCGATGTTCCACTGAATTAACGGTTCTGTTACGGTCTCGGCTCAAACTTGAGTGGTCGATTAGGTTCCATTCCTGCCAATGTGCTGATGAGAAATCTGTGCAACGTAAGCATGAACAGACTATCCTCAATCGCTGAGATGACAGTAAGAACGGGTGTTCTGCTGGTGTACATTTGGTTCAACATTCAACACTCCTTGGAGTAAGTGGATGTCCTCAACGGCGAACACGGATATGATCGAAGAGAAAAAATAAACGCACATCAGCATAAAGCGCTGCACCCCTCCCCCACTTCCGAAGAGAAATATCGCCCAGTCTTAAAAAACAGAAAATTAGTGCAAATCGAAATTTTGGGGATAATATTACCGAAGGCAGGAACGACTGCGGTCTGGGTGCCAGACTTCCAAGCCACACGGTAGTCTTCAACGTTTGTAACTTTAAAAATGAGTGTAGTTCAATAAAAAAATAATAAAATAGACCAAAAACGAAACTAGAACTGGTAAAACTCGGGGGCGACCCCGCCACACGGTGGGCTTCGACCGAAGTGACTGCATCCTTAAACGGAATAAATAGAATGAGTTTTTCCTGTAAAAAATCAGCTTACTTCGACCATTTCGGTTGGCAGTGTGATCGGCAAGGTCTATAGATGTAGATCCTAGCTGTGATGCTCAAAGCCACAGATGTAGAGTAGAGTTTTGGAATGTCCAACAATATGAAAATCGGCCAATTGTCAGGAAATTTTTAGTTCAGAGAGAAATTTACGATGACAGATAGCCTCTTCAGCTCATTTCAATAGGTTGGGGGCTGCCTAGCATTAGGGTGCCCCACTGTGAGGCAAAAGGCAAGAATGCAAGAGGCATGGTTAAAAATAAATGAAAACAGTGAGACAACAGGGACAGACAGACCGTTTCCATTCTACCCAGACTAGACAATTGATGGAAATTGCATTAGGCTCTAGCCATAAACTCAATCTAGAAGGCAGGCACTTAGTTTTTTCTAGCGGCCTGCCCAGACAGTTGATGGAAATTGCATTCGGCTCTAGTTATAAAACTCAATCAAATGGAAGGCGCATAGCCTCCAAGCTGTGTGTGTTGGCTCAGTCTTTTGTATTTCTTTACTTGACACACTAAGAGGTAGGTTTTCACAGTCAAGGTTAACAGATTTGTTCATTGCTATAATCCTACAATCGATAACTAATAGTACGATACAGCAGCAAACATTTTCAGGCCAATTATGCTCTGCCTTACGATCTTACTGTCTTGGAGTTTAACGATAGAAGTGTTGGCAGAGCGGTGCAGTGAAATGAAAATCTGCACAGAATGCACCAGTCGGAGGAGTTGTTCCGGACAGCCATGCCGTTGGTGCCCACCAACAAGCTCATGCCATGCACACGTTCACGCCCCCGGCCGGCGCCAGACCCCCCAACCCCTCCCCTTCGGTGGATGACCTGCTACATGTATGGAAACAGATCTTGGTCGGTTAAGTGCTTCTGGATTTCTTCGATGTCAGTGTAATTACATTTTTTATAGGAGGTATTGACACGAATGTTATTAAAAATGTCAAATCATAAGTCTGTGTGCTCTCTCTGCAAATATCTGACAACTAAACTTACAACTAAGTAACTCGCTATGTTAACTAGACTAGAGTGACATGGCAATAGAACTTACTAAATTTGTACAGAGAACTTGGTCATCATTTTTTAGTGCCAAATTCAAATTGAGCAACTCTTAGCTCAACAGCTAGTCTCTATGATTGCATTATCTACTGTTTTCTTTATATATTGAGCGTTTATCAGCAAAAATTCTGAGAAAATAGATTATATCTCAAGGGTGTAATCTTGATATATGTAAACAACTGGTATACTAATCTAGCAAGGCGTCACCGCTAGACTCGATCCGGATCCGATCCGATATAGTGGGGGGGGTGTATGTATGGCCCTAAGATCAGACCAACATGTCCATTTAGTGATCCCATATCGTCTCCTGTTCATTTCGGATGCTATCACCAACTCAAGGCTCAACCAGACTTGTGGGTATCTAGCGGTTAGGTTTATCGGAGACTTTAATCAACCTTAGGAGGTCCTTAACGGTTATATCGCTCAACTCCTGAGTGGTAAGATATCTACTGCCCAGAATAGCTTGTCTACGACCAGCCAATCCGTCACATTCCATCACCAAATAAATGTTCAGGTGTTTCCTCCTCCTCGAAGCAAAATGAGCATGTTGGATGCTCCACCAAGCCCCTGATGCTGAGGTGTCTATTAAGGTTACTACTGCGTCCAGTTAACCAACCGACCACCAGTTTTAGTTCCCTTCTACTAAAACTAAGATGCGAGATGCGCAATTTTTGGAGCCCAGAGGCACTCCTACTTGTACCAAACTATTTGCAGTTCAGACGACTGCGTTAAACAATCGTAAACGACGTATCAACAAATAGTTGTACTGTACGTACTGCCTGGCATTCTGCTGGAACTTTGGGTTCATATCACTTACCACCACAACTATTGTAGACGAATAAGTGCCATCGCTGTGTAACCGGTATAAATATCGTATTGGTACTTTACATAGGCGACTGCACAAAGAAAGAGAGAGAAATTTTTTCCCGTGTTTAAATTTTGGTTTTGCTTAAAGTTGGGAACAAAACAACAGACAAACATGGGTGTCTATGGACTGTACAATAGTTTTGAAAAGGTAGTATGCAACCAAACAAACCATCTGTTAGGAGAGTTATACAAAAATAATATATAAAGATGCGCTCTACCGGCGTGTCCTGTTGCAATCAAAATTATTTAGCAGACTGAAAAGTGTGATTAATGGTATAGCCAAATAAACGTAAGTGTTCTGAACCACCATCGGCTGTACAGACAGTCAGAGAGACTAAGCCATAGACGAATCGGTTCCTTTTATGGCTTACCTCTCCGACTATGGCTATGATGTTCCATCGATGGCTAATGAACGCCTACTTAGCCATACATGGCTACTTAGTCCTCTATGGCTACTTAGCCCTCTATGGCTACTTAGCCTTCTATGGCTACCACTCTTCCACAGCATAGCCAACTATGGCTACATAGCCATCTACAGCTACAGGGAAGATTTGTCATCGGTAAGAAGTGCGCCAAATTCAAATCACTCAAGTACTGGCACCTTCACTGAACCTAAATCGTCTTCATCCTTCAGGCCACCTCTGCCATTCGCTGACTTCCAGATCGTACCAGAACCACTTCGATCATCCAGCCCGCCACTTACGATTTGCATGTCATCAATTTTCGCCGAAGTACTATCCCGGGAATCCGCCAATTTGGAGTCGAAGAAGGTGAAGCTGCCGATTTTCCTTCAGCTTTCCACGATTCCCACTCTTCTAGCTTCTGTACTTCTTTGCATGGTTTCTCCTTCGAGGCACACCACTTCGATCCACTTCAAATCGCGCCGCCAAAGTACTATCCCGAGAATCGGCCGATTTGGAGTGGAAGAAGGTGAAGCTGCCGATTTTCCTTCAGCTTCTTCGAGGCACACCACTTCGATCCACTTCAAATCGCCTCGCCAAAGTACTATCCTGAGAATCGGCCGATTTGGAGTGGAAGAAGGTGAAGCTTCCGATTTTCCTTCAGCTTTACATTGTTTTAAGTCTTGTAGCTTCCATGCTGCTTCAATACCTTGTGGGCCTCCAGCCACACCGCTTCTAATCCACTTTGAATCGTCCTGCCGAAGTACTGCCCCAGAATCGGCCGAGTTAGGAGTGGCAAGAGATGAAGCTGCCGATTTTCCTTCAACTTTCCGTTATTTTAACTACTGCTTCAAATACAAAGTTTGCATCAGATATGCTTACTACAATATCCGATCCAATCAGGACCATCATATTCAGACTTAGCTAAGCGAGAGCTTTTGATTGAGTACCTACATGCCTATGTTACGAAGCAGCGATAAAAAGTTAGAAAATTTGCATAAAAATTTGCATATTCAAAATGTCAATTTTTACGTAGCCATCTATGGCTACGTAGCCTTCCATGGCTAAAATGGCTCGATCGATTTTAGCCATAAAAGGCTACATAGCCATAGATGGCTATGTAGCCATAGATGGCTATGTATAATTCGATAGCCATCTATGGCTACTCTCAAAATGAAACTGAAATTCAGAATTTGCCGATCAGCTATTTCAGTTTCATTTTGAGAGTAGCCATAGATAGCTATCGGATTTTTGTGTAGCCATCTATGGCTACATAGCCATCTATGGCTATGTAGCCTTTTATGGCTAAAAACGATTGACCCATTTTAGCCATGGAAGGCTATGTAGCCATAGATGGCTATGTATAATTCGATAGCCATCTATGGCTACTCTCAAAATGAAACTGAAATTCGGAATTTGTTGATCAGCAATTTCAGTTTCATTTTGAGAGTAGTCATAGATGGCTATCGAATTTTTACGTAGCCATCTATGGCTACATAGCCTTCTATGGCTATGTAGCCTTTTATGGCTAAAAACAATTGAGCCATTTTAGCCATAAAAGGCTACATAGCCATAGATGGCTATGTAGCCATAGATGGCTACGTAAAAATTGACATTTTGAATATGCAAATTTTTTATGCAAATTTTCTAACTTTTTAACGCTGCGTCGTAACAAAGGCATGTAGGTACTCAATCAAAAGCTCTCGCTTAGCTAAGTCTGAATATGATGGTCCCGATTGGATCGGATATTGTAGTAAGCATATTTGATGCAAACTTTGTATTTGAAGCAGTAGTTAAAATAACGGAAAGTTGAAGGAAAATCGGCAGCTTCACCTCTTGCCACTCCTAACTCGGCCGATTCTGGGGCAGTACTTCGGCAGGACGATTCAAAGTGGATTAGAAGCGGTGTGGCTGGAGGCCCACAAGGTATTGAAGCAGTATGGAAGCTACAAGACTTAAAACAATGTAAAGCTGAAGGAAAATCGGAAGCTTCACCTTCTTCCACTCCGAATCGGCCGATTCTCAGGATAGTACTTCGGTGAGGCGATTTGAAGTGGATCGAAGTGGTGTGCCTCGAAGAAGCTGAAGGAAAATCGGCAGCTTCACCTTCTTCCACTCCAAATCGGCCGATTCTCAGGATAGTACTTTGGCGGAGCGATTTGAAGTGGATCGAAGTGGTGTGCCTCGAAGGAGAAACCATGCAAAGAAGTACAGAAGCTAGAAGAGTGGGAATCGTGGAAAGCTGAAGGAAAATCGGCAGCTTCACCTTCTTCCACTCCAAATCGGCCGATTCTCAGGATAGTACTTCGGCGAAGATTGATGATGTGCAAATCGTGAGTGGCGGGTTGGATGATCGAAGTGGTTCTGGTACGATCTGGAAGTCAGCGAATGGCAGAGGTGTCCTGGAGGATGAAGACGATTTAGGTTCAGTAGAAGGTGCCAGTACCTGAGTGATTTGAATTTGGCGCACTTCTTACTGATGGCAAATCATCCCGGTTAGGGTCCCACCACGAAAAGTCATAACATTCGGTCCTGTCATGCAAGGGGCTCATTGGGAACCATCAGAAAACTGCTCCAATCAGAGTTTGGTCTGCCCGAATGGGGTAGCCATAGAGGTCTAAGTAGCTATCTATGACTACAAAGGCAGGCCCCGCTCACTTTCAGCCAAATATGTACCAACATAGCCATCTATGGCTATGTAGCCATCTATGACTACAAAAACAGGATCCGCCCACTTTTAGCCATAGATGGCTACGTAGCCATAGATGGCTACATAGCCATAGATGGCTAAGTAGCCATAGTTGGCTATGCTGTGAAAGAGTGGTAGCCAACTATGGCTACATAGCCATCTATGGCTACATAGCTATATATGGCTATGTAGCCATCTATGGCTAAAATCGAGGAGGCCCCACACTTTTAGCCATAGATGGCTACATAGCCATAGATGGCTATGATGATGCATAGCCATCTATGGCTATGCAGCCATCTATGGCTAAACTCGAGGAGGCGCCGCCTTTTTAGCCATCTATGGCTACGTAGCCATAGATGGCTATGTAGCCATAGATGGCTACATAGCCATAGTTGGCTATGCTGTGGGACAGTGGTAGCCATAGAAGGCTAAGTAGCCATAGAGGGCTAAGTAGCCATAGAGGGCTAAGCAGCCATGTATGGCTAAGTAGACGTTCAATAGCCATCGATGGAACATCATAGCCATAGTTGGAGAGGTAAGCCATAAAAGGAACCGATTCGTCTATGGCTTAGTCTCTCTGACTGACAGAGCTAGTTAGACAGATCGACAAGTAACTAGGCTTCGGGGTTGGGATACCACTCATCCCAAAAGAGATCATCATGGTCCCAATCTTCCACCTCCCACTGCGTCGAATAGATGTAATCATCTAGTTCGTCGCAATCATCATCGATCTGTCTAATAAGCTTGTACAACCGACCTTGATTCTGAACAAACGTTTCTTCGACCAGTCCACCAATCACACTTTCCAGTCTGCTAATTAGTTGAGGTTGCGAAAGGCCATCACAATCGATTTCACGCCGATAAAGCGCATCTGAAACAAAATTTTTTGCCCCACCAAAGTCTTAAAAAATTCAAACTCCAGCTTCTTCAAGGTCGGTTCGCCCACGACGGTGATAGGTAGTCCATTGAAAAAATGAACTGTCAGCTTTTTCTGGTCTTCGCTGACCCACCGTGTCTTCCAGAAATGTACCAACCCATGGGTTGTACATTCCTGCAGTAACGATGTTCGCTCTGCTCCATAGAGTCCATGAACTCTTCGTCTAAAATCAATATACATATATATAATGTTTTTGTAAATTAAAGTTTCCTTTGTTAAAACTTACACGCTAGGGTGTCTATGTCAACCCACGAAATTTCCGTGGGCGAACGTCGGGCCCGAAGGTCCCTCTCAAAAAGAGAAAGACGGCGCACGACGCGCTTTAAACGATGCCGCAACATCGGCGGGAACGTGGAAAACTGGTTCAGGAAAACCGAAAGCTTCACCGCGACGCTGACAAGACATTCCATGTCAAAGGGGGACGTAAAGTGTTGAGAAAGCAGGCCGACCAGCCGGCGCGGGCGTTGATAAATAGAAGGCAATTGTTAAGATTAATGAGCACAGCAGAAGCATATATGTATCTCTTAATCAAATATAACAATTGTTCTAGGCCCGGCACGTGCCGGTATAAGGTTCACAGCGGCGCGAGAGAGCGAGACTGTTTGCGTTCGCTCACTCTACGTAGTAAGAACAGTCGTTGAGCAGTCGTTCGTTCCCTAGCTTCCTTGCCACCCCCGTCTGAAAAAGAAAAATGCCCAGCCGCACAAGTGGATACGCTGTGGCGATTGGTTTTTCCTATCCATATTTCCTTGAGAACTTTGAAGTGGCCTCCTACCAACAGGCCTTGGAGCAGTGGGGAGCGCAGGTCTGGGATCCCATGTCGCCGGAGGCGCGAACTCTCCGATTCTATAATAATTTTTGTTTTTCGGCAGAGATTGACTCCGAGCTCCGTTCTCCGATCAGGTGAGGCATGCCGGGCCCGCCATGCCCGACGGGCATCAAAATCGGGCCCGGCCCGGCCGGGGGGGTCTGAAAATGGTGCCCGACCCGGCCCGCCCAAAATCCGGCCCGGCCCTGTCCGGCCCGTTAATTTTGCTTTGTCTTACTAAATTTTTGAAAATTTGGCATGAATTTTCAGATTAAAAGGTAAATTTCATGTTAAGCTTTGGAAATTGGCATTTTAAAACAGCGAATTTCAAATTTATGCTTGCCTTTAATTAGAGTGCGAACTGGTATTGGGTTGTTTTCCAGGAATTGGATATTGGGTTTTTTGTCATTGATAATGATACACGATGTACTAATACCATACAATGTACATTACATATCCAGGGCAATGGGGGTGGTTGACACCCTTTTTAAAGTCAGACGCAGAAGCTCAACCCTATAAATCAAAGTGTGCACTTGAATCTAAAAGCCTGAGCTCCAAATTGAGGCTTAAAATTAAGTTGGTCAGCAGGTGGGGTAAAGGCGTGTGTATGAACGGCACCAAGACTGAAATTACTGTTAAAATAATTCTGCATACGGTAGAACGGCGCGTATTTTGAATTCATTTGGGGCAATGCTAAGCTAATCGAGGTGTTCTTTTTTGTATTCTGCTGTTCTTTATACATGCCCGACGGGCATCAAAATCGGGCCCAGCCCGGCCCGGGGGGCCTGAAAAGGATGCCCGGCCCGGCCCGGCCCGTTACTCTGGATCAGGTATACCTGTACCTGTACCTGATTATCAGGTAGATTTGCAATACCCACCTGATACCTAATCCGGTACTTTCGAACTGTACCTACCTGATTTTGGGTATTTTTGGACTGAAACAGGTACAGGTATCAGGTACAAACAGAAGGCAACAAATGGTAGTTTACGACCGATTTGTTCATTAAAAAGCACGTAGGAAGGCCATTTTTTTCAAATTTTCTCGCCCTGCTTGGGCCGTTGCCCAACCAGGCCACGTCAGACTGCAATACCTCCTAATTTCTGCTAATACTATACTCAGAATGCTTTCAAAAGCGTTTTTCAAGCCATTTTTGCCAAATTTTTCTCGCCCTGATTGGGCCATGGCCCAACGCCCAACCAGAGATCTAAAAACTTTATACTTCCTTTTGCGAAATCGTGAGTAAGCCAATGAATAAAGGCGAAGACAAATTGGGACACACTCTATGGGTAAATTATGAGAAGACATACTCTAAGTAGGAAAGATAAACCGCCAGAGATGGATGTGATTCCACACCCCTGTGATGTTTTTGAGAGTCGGTTTTTAGCACTTTGTGCAGTTCCATAACGAAAAAATCATAAAATGAGTAGATTAATCTGATTTTAGCTGACTTTTGAGACTAAATTGGTAGTCTGGGAGATTTTAACTTTTAATCTGGATTTTAACTTTTTATGGGCAAATACCTGTTACCTAATACCTGATACCTGTATTTTTGTGAATACCTACCTATACCTGATACCTGATTAGGTATTTTTGAAATACCTGTACCAGATACCTGATATTAGGTACTTTTCCAATACCTAGCCACAGTACGGCCCGTGCACATCTCTAGTAGGAATCGGTTTTATTATGAAGTGCAACAGAATAATAAAAATCGCTCTTGTTCATTGCCAAAATCTGTTTTGACCTTTGAGTGCAAATATCTCAGGAACTAAGCATCGTATCTTAATAAAAGCTTCACCAATCTTTCAAGAATTAATTTATCTTTCATATAAAATAGGACTCACTGAAATCGGTTGAGATTTGCGGCTGCTACAGTAAAAAATCTGCTGGATTGTTTTAATCTCTGTTGTTGTTCACTGCCAAAATCTCTGTTTTGACTTTTAAAGCAATTATCTCAGGAACTAAGCAACTCATCTTAATAAAAGCTACATCAATCGTTCAAGAATTTATTTATCTTTCATTTAAAGCAGGATTCATTCAAATCGGTTGAGATTTGCGGTTGCTACAGCAAAAAATCTGCTGGGTTGTTTTTTTGACGCACAGGTTTCCATTTTAAATGGACATTCGGCTAAAATTGTGAAGGCAAACACACTAATATTTTTACTATGTTGAAAACACATAGTATATTACATGCGGGGCATCTACTGCAATTAAAATCCTAGATGAGAAAGTTAGAAATCTAAGAGCATACTGTAGTGTCAAAAAAGGTTGTTTAGTGAAATTTCTGAATGTCTCTAAGATTACGCATACGCAATACGCAAAATACGTATTAGGTTTTGGAATGCGTATACGCATATGCATACGCATTTGGAAAAACCAAGTATGAACAAGACTAGTTCCGAGTCAAACGTTTTTCGTAGTCTACCAACAGGTTGTGAGTCAAGCAAGATCACTGTCGTGGCAAGGCAGGTTGTTCACTTTCATACCGATCAGTTGTCCTATGCGTGACTCCCTCATTTAAACAAACGTTTGGTAATGCGTTTATCAGGGAGCTAGTTTAGTTCGTTTGGCTTTTGGTTACTGTGTAGGCAACGAGGTAAGGATAAAACTACAGTATAGAGCGGACAGTTTGGTTCCATAAACGAGCACAATAAGGAAGGAAACAAGAGCCAGTAGAGACAGAACAGCATAGAACGTCTCCCATAGCAAGTGGTGCTGACAAACATGTCCGCTTGTTCAAACGTCCAGAGTCAGCTGTCAGTCAGGTTTCTTACAGTAGATTCAGAGAGCGACTGCAGATCAAGCAGCACCTGGCTCTATGCAACGCAAATAGAATCCACACTTGTTTACATAACTGTATCACACAAGCAATATTAGTTAATGGCAACTGACGCACCGGGACCGGCCGGTATGGGCGAGCCTGTTATGCAGGCCGGCAGACGATCTTCGAATTCTTCCCACATGACGTGCGGAAGGCCGGGGTCTTGGCTGGTCCAAGATATGTTCTGTTCTGTTCAAAGGCTTCCGGAAATGTTCTGTTCGTTGCCGTACCGCACGCGTTTGCTGGCGGCCTGGGGTGCTATGTGCGCCGGGTCTGGCACCGTTTGGGACAGGGCACCCCTCGGTTAAGATCGCCTTCCGCGAGGCGGCGTTGGAGCTCCGTGCTTCCGGCGCTCGCCGAGTCGACGACTGGCAACAGTCTACACACCCCAACAGAATGCGTTTGTCGAAGTGTTCAATCGGTAGGGATGGGACCGGTATCCGGTATCATACGGTATTTTTGGCTATACGGTATTATATGGTATACGGTATTTTTTGTACCGTATAATACCGTACAGTTGTTAAAATTGAATCAGCCAGATTTTTGCAGTAAATTCATGTCATTTTCGCGCTTTTAAAGGTGTCAGTACTGTTTTTTTGGTTTTGTAAGCAATGTTATCGTTTAGAAAAACACAAAAATCTTTGGCTTCCTAGAAATGGAAAATGTGATATTACAAGTACTTGTAAAATGTTGAGAAACCTGCAATTTTGCTTTTTGAATAAAATTAACATATCTTTGGTTAGCATTTCACTAATTTATAAAGTAAAGCAAATCTGTCCAACCAAAATACAATTATATCTACAATGGACATAATTCAAAATAAATTCAATATATTGTCGGCTCAGCTCCAAATCTTTAAATAAACCGACAGAACTACTTGCAAAACAGATCACAATAAAAAATAACCGTGTTTTTCACAGGAAAGGCCGACCACAAGAAATAATTTGTGTTTTTGACCAGAACTTGGCGATATACTAGCGTAACGGGGTGTTTTAAAGCGTTTGCAGCGTACTATACGGTATATGGTATCGAAAATACTATACGGTATACGGTATTTTAATACCGGTCCCATCCCTATCAATCGGTATCTGAAACACCATGTTCAGACATTCGGCAACTAACCGTGGGACGAAGGGCTAGCTCAGACTCTGGCACATTTCCGAGCAACTGCTAGAGATGATGAAACCATGAGTCCAGCCGAAAAATTTTTCAATCGTCGCCCACGTCCATACATGTAACAGGGGGGGTCTGGGGGGTCTGGGCCCCCCCCCCCCAACGGGGGAACCCCCCCCCCCGAGGCGACTCACCCCCCCCCCCCCCCGCTCTGAGTGGTAAGGTAAGAGTAAATCTATGCAAATTTTATTAATTTTAAACACAAAAAACACAAACGCAAAAAAAACGCAACACAACAACACTTAACTGGGCCCAAATTAGCGATTTTTGCCGATTTTTAGGCCAAAAATTGCAATTTTTCTCGATTTTTGAGCGTTTTTTAGTGCCCACCCCCTCCCCCGAAATTTTGGCTCAGACCCCCCCCCAACCCCCCTCCCCCCATCGGCGGATGACCTGTTACATGTATGCCCACGTCTGTCATTCGTCTATCAAACTTTGCACGCACAGGTAACCTGACCCGTTTTTAGTGTGTTACTAACAGAAATAATGCGTTAAATTGTAGATTTTGTGAAAGCCAAGTTGTTTTCGCCTTTGCAGTTCTTTTGCTGCGGGTCTGGCCTTATTTCCCAGCAGTTGGTGGAGTTACCCAATCTAAGCTGTCTACTTTACGGTCATTAATAGCTCATTTATTGCCCATATCGCCCAAGGTAAACACTCTTGGCCTGATTCCTTTCAACAGCTGAGCGGCTGGATTATGGCGGCTCCGTTTGTATTGCCCACAAAGTTTCTCATTGGCTCATTATCTGAGATGGGCGTTTTCTCTGATGCCTCTTCCATGCTGATTGGACGGCTCTCCATTGGGCGGCCATTCCGTATTGTATTGCGGTCAGCTTGTTATTCGGTTTCTTCTGCAGCTGGCGGTCGGTCGGTCCTGCTTTTTATGTTGCCTGGACACGAGCTCGGATAACCGAAGTCTTTTTATGTTGGCTTTTAGTTGTAGAATTTTATGTTATTAGGTTTCTTATAGATACAGTAATCGCTTAGCATATAGGACAAGATTTCAAATTCTATGACATAAAAATGTGGAGATTCTTGCTGAATCTAGCTAGTTTAGTTGTAGCAGGATTTGAAGATTTTAGGCGGACTGACAGATTCTTTATCGTAGAAAAGAATCTGGCATGAAGGCTCGGACGGTTTTGGTTTATAGCATTAGTTAGGTTTGCGGCCTGAAAATGACCCCTAAATTTCTTGCCTTATCGCCTCAATCTAGCAGTATTCATTGGGCTTCGCTATACACAAAAATTTGGTAAACTCGCAAGTAATTCAACACTGTCTAGATGTTGTTTATACCAAATTAGCGATTTTTAAGGATTTCTATTGCCCAACGCTTTGCTAGATATTTGGCTATACCCCACCCCCAGCACCAGAACCCTGTGGCCCCCTCAGCCCCCCCTGATGATTTGAATATTTGGCAAATGGCAATAACATAGCTTACACACATCTAATAGGTCATCCGCCGAAGAGGGGGTTTGAGTGAGGGGTCTGGCGCCGGCCAGGGGGCTCTAAAAATCGAACCAATCGCAAATTTTGGGCTAACAATCGTCAAAAATCGCTTATTTGGGCTGAAATACAACTAAAAAGTGCTGTTTGCAGGCGATTTTGAGAATTTTTGTGTCTGAATTTGCAAGTAATTGCTAAAAAGGTCACTTGCCAGAAAAATCGGAGGGAGGGGGTTGGAAAAATCGTATTGGGGGGTTCCCATCCAGGTGGGGAGTCTGGCCTAAGTCGGGTGGGGGCAGACCCCCTCTAACATGTATGGTTACAAGTAGATAGTAAAATTCACAATGATAAAGAGTCAAGGAAGCATTAAATTATATCTAAATATTATGCTGTAACTTTACATATTTCAGGTCAAACAAAGCTTCTTTGGACGTTCTCAAATCTTCAGTGCAGTACAGTCTCTACAGTGTCTACAGTCTTTCCAGTCTCTACGTTCTCTACAGCGTTTTCAGAACAGTGCTTCTCTACAGAATTGTCTTCAGTGATGGAGAGCTGAGGTTTGTTTTCTAGACGGAATAGCAGTGCTGGCTGCGAGTCGTTCACCAACTGCTACCAGGGACAGAGGTTTAAATTTGGTGAGCATTTTTTGCTTCAGGTGAGGCAGCATATCAGCACGCTAAAGTGAAGATGCTGGGTCCACGCTACTGCTATCTGGCCAACGAATTTCTGGAAATGGACTTGAAGAAGGAAGACCCACTGCGAATCAAGAGCTGTGTCGATAAACAGCTGCAGTCCAAGGAAGAGTGGATGAAGAAGAAGCTGACTCACAAGTGGCATCCCATGAGTGCAGGAGATGCGTTTTGTTGTTTATTCCAAGTTCAATCAGTGTGAAAAGCTGAAGGAGCAATTGCTGGCAACTGGCAGTTGTCCCCTGGGTGAATGCACTTCTGACTTGTTCTGGGGCAGTGGTGCCAAATTCCATCAGGCACAAAATTTCAAAGCGTTCCCTGGAACAAATCGTCTGGGTTCGCTGCTGATGGAACTGCGTGACATGTTCCGCAGTGGCCACTCAGATATGTTCCTACAATGGTGTGTTGTTGGCGACTCCATCGTAAAAAAACGTTAAAATCGAGAGAATTTCTGGTGCATATTTGTTCGCAGCTGGACTGGATAAAGAAGATTCTCATCCATGTCAGCACCAACAATCTCACTGTCACCGAGGGAGACGAAAATCGATCTGGACCAACTCAAGTCATGAAAGAAAAGATTCTCATCCACTTCTTCACTGTATTTTTACTCTTTTGTAAAAGAGCTGGAATAGTTTTGTCTTTCTAACCTTACTGTTGTCACAAATAAAATAGTACCAAGATGAACCAAAGACAATGGTGCAGTGCAAGGCATGTGATAAATCAGCTCACCAAACAAAGTGGAGTGATCCTTAGTAGACAGATGGATTCTGGTTAGGGAACGAGTGCGTATAATTTCAGCATCCATCTTGTGCACAGGTTATCTGTTGAATTGAATATTTTCCAGACTTGTAATTATGAAAGATTTAGAGTTGTGATTTGGCTGGATGCCGGGGCGTAGCCTGGATGAGTGGATCTGGAGATCAGTGGCGTATCCAGGATTTTGGAAAGGGGGTGTAAAATTTTGAAAGTGCCTGAAGAAAATTAAGAGAAAGAAAATTTAGCAAAATTGGCTTTCAAAAACGCGTTTAAAACGCATTCCGAGCTTAAAATTAACAGAAATTACAAGTTTTAGTAGTTTATAATGGCCTGGTTGGGCTTCTGCCCGACCAGGGCGAGAAAATTTTGAAAATTTAGCCTTCAAAAACGCATTTAGAAGGTATTCTGAGCACAAAATAGACAGTTTTAGTACATAAGTCATTAGTTTCCTATATTTTTGACAGACTTTTTCTTCCAACCTCCACCGCAAAGGGGGACCAAAGGGCACTGCACACACCCTACACCCCCTGGATACGCCACTGCTGGAGATCGATACGAACTCGAGAGGGACTGATTCTACGATTCCTTTCATATTTTCACCAACAAGGGACATTTCGGACTGCCTATATGTACAAATTATTTTTGCAACTTGTACACAGTCCTTTACATTATTGTTGTTGTTTAAATTTATTCCAAGTCTAACCAAGGAACAAGACACTGTTTACACTAATGTGCCCTTCGACACAGTGCCCGAGCTCACGACTAGATATACACAGTAGAGTGATACAGTATTACATTATCACTTTTGTTATGCTGATTTGACAGCTATGGTACTTATTACTTCTGAATTGTTGCTAAACAACTATACACCTTTTGACTACTTAAGATAATTCACCTATAGCTGATCAGCACCACTACCCATCCAGTATAAAATTTCGTTTTTAAGCATATAATACGAACTTAGTACATCCGAGGTAACACACTCAATAAACGTTTTGTTTACACAGAGACTATAGAGATTGGGCGACCAGAATCGGTTTGCCGCTAAAGCAAAGATAAGTTCACACTCGAAATCCAGAGCAGAAAGTCAATGACTCCAAAGACTTTGTTAAATGTCTTTTGTAGTGGAATGAAGGTGTTTGGTAGTGGTAGTTGGAACGTGGATACTGCCAAACAGGAGCCATTCCGTGGAGTGGTAATTGACCCTTAGAAGACTGAAAACAGTTGATAATAATGCCAACTCTGGACCTGCGACACCCCTGAATAGTTAGCTGTACAGATGTTACTAAATTACGGTCAGTCGCTGATACTTTTGCATTCCGCCATGCAATGATTTCTTACCTTCATATCATAGGTGATTATCCTCAACCATCTATTTAAATTGTAGTGCATAATTTTGCATTATCATACATCAACTGGTTAGGGGGCAGAACATCAAAGACAATGCCGCCAGAAATTGCCATGCGCCTATTGCACGAGTGCGTACTAAATTGAAAACCTAGTCAACATCAATGCTTTACTTTTGGAAGTCGAAAGCAACACATTCTACTTCAGACTCCAACCAAAATATTCTCATTTGTGAGCGCTTGTTGAGGTTGGTTGCTAGAATTGGTTCCAGTATCGGGCCAGCAGTGAGTGGTCGACCACTGTATCCACTCCGGTCAGTACTGTCAGATCGCGAAGCGTTTCCGGCATGCGTGACAGTATTGCACGTGTCGCTGAGAAGTAGGATAGGATAGGATCTAAAACATAGGAAAAATGAGTGTACCTTATACCATTAGAGGCCGGATTGTTCGACAAAATGATGTATTTCTCCTGACCACCTGCAGAATGTGATGTCGTTGGAAGTGTGGTTGAAACGGTATGTAGTTGGACGAGGTAGATGGACGGTAAGTTGAGGGTGTGTAGTAGATGGGCGCTGTTGAAGATTGGCCATGAGTTGGAACATTTCTTGTTGCTGTTGGTGAGCGGCCAGGAACTGTTGCATCTGTTGGCGTTGTTGTTCTTGTTGTTGCTGCATCTGTTGGCGTTGTTGGTCTAGCTGTTGTTATTGTTGCTGTTGCTGTTGTAGAAGGACTTGGACTAAGGAAGGCTGTTGGATTGGGGGTGGATGAACGGGAGGAGCAGCTGAGAGGTTGAGTTGACTGACGGAGAGGTGCACGGACGAGTGAGAAGAAGAACCGGAAGCAGTCAGAGAAGTGTGGCCGGACTTGGGAGACATCTTGCGGCGGGTTGAGCGTGTGTGCGGCTGAACGGGTTGAGCGAGCTTGGTCTTTGACTTTGGCATACTGCAACAAAACACAAAACAATGCAGTCCCGGGTCTATGAGGCGCCAATGAAGAGAGAGAGCGCTTTACTTAACAAAACAACAATGACAAAAGGGTTAGACCAGTGGGTTAAATAAATGCGAATCTCTTGCAATTAGTAGATTTTCGGATTTTTTTCCTTGATGTTCTTAAAAATAACGAAAAATCTTCTAAAAACAAGCTGTTTCTGAATACGGGAAAATCTAGAAGAATAACTAGAAGGATCTAAGAGCTATTGTCGCAAAATTTTCTCATTTGAATGCAGGAATTTTTGCAAATTCGGGGGGGGGGGTCGGAAAAAAGTGCCATCATCATTTTTTCGCTTTTAGAGGGGGGTTGAAAAATGATGACAACCGATGACAAGGGGGTCGAAAAATGGCCAAAAATCGATGACGTCATTTTTGCACGTCCCCTTACATGTTAGTTAGAAATCGTTAACTTTTACGACACTCCCAACAACGAAAGTCAAACTATTTCCCTAGATTCCAGAAGCCGCTTGCGTCAATCGGTTGTACTTCTAAAGCCTATTTTACAAGTTTTGGCGCTGAGTATAATTGCTGGTCCTTCAAAGGCAGTGGGAACCTCATACAGGGTGTTAGGTTTAAATCCGGACAAACTTTAAACTTTCATAAAATTTTTATTACTGAACCGATCGGGCTGAAATTTGGTGTACAAGTGCTCTGTGGTGTTAGCTGTTTCTGGAATCAGGTTATTCCACCATGTCTACTGAACAGGACCGCTGCGCAGCTGTAATCGAAGGTCTCCGAAATAACCGAGCGCCGGGTGAAATAATAGAGTTTTTCAATTACCCGAAAACGACTGTTTATGAGTTGCCAAGCCATTTAAAGATCACCATTTAAAGATTTAAAGATATAAAGATGGTGCACCAGCCCACAATAGCCGATTGGCTCAAGAATGGTGTGAAGACAATCTTCACGCATTCTGGCCAAAGGAATTGTGGGCTCCGTCCTCACCAGTTCTGAACCCCCTGGATTACTACTGCTGGGGCGTCATTGAGAGAGAGTCCAACAAACGCGCGCACAGTAACCTTGCCTCTCTGCGCCAAGCCATAATTGATTCATGCGCGAATATGAGCCGAGAAAAGCTAGTCAACGCCTGTAATCGCTTCCGCAGCCATATTGAGGCAGTGATAGAGGCAGGGGGCAGTTACATTGAATGATCTGTTACTACTTTGTTACATCAATGTTTGTGTAAAAAATCTTAGAAATCCGCTGAGTAGTTTGTCAGATATATTAATAAATTTTTGCTTGTTTGCTCAGTCCGGATTTAAACCTAACACCCTGTACATATATACGGCTGTGTTCCTTAGCCTGACGCGGTTCTTGATCTTCCATCAGAATCAGTTTTGAATTTCGCTACGCAGTACTAATACGCATTCTGAAAAAAATTGCGTATTTTTGCGTAATGTGTATTGGGTCTGACTTCTGAAAAACAGCTGCCTTTTCGAGCATCTTGCAAGAAATTACAGTAGCTCAATTTCTCAGCAAATTTTCCATTTTTCATGTAGCTGGTGTGAAGGTAGATACCTAAAAAATATTCTTAGAATTTTTGAAGCTTTAGCTAAGCTCTATTACAAGGAGGATTGAAAATTTTTTCATGGCTCGAATGAAATGCGGGACAAATACTTAAATTTTTGTCTCCACGGTTTTGGGTAGCATCTGCTGTATGCTCAGGCTATCTGTTAGTGCGTCCACTGTATGTTTAGTTTATATGGTTGCAAATGCTGTTAAAAATTTCGTTAGGTTTCTATTTTAAATGGACATTCGGCTAAAATTGTGAAGGGAAACACATTTATTTTTTCCCTATGTTGAAAACACATAGTATATACACATGCGGGGCACGTGCTACAATTCTTTTAGGACAGCAATTTTCCTTGGGTCGCTAGTATGCATCTAAAAATCCTAGATGAGAAAGTTAGAAATCTAAGAGCACACTGTAGTGTCAAAAAAGGTTTAGTGAAATTTCTGAATGTTTCTAGGATTACGCATACGCAATACGCAAAATACGTGTTATACTAGTTTCGAGTCAAACGTTTTTCGTAGTCTATCAACAGGTTGTGAGTCAAGCAAGATCACTGTCGTGACAAGGCAGGTTGTTCGTTTTCATACCGACCAGTTGTCCTGTGCGTGACTCCCTCATTTAAACAAACGTTTGGTAATGCGTTTATCAGGAGCTAGTTTAGTTCGTTTGGTTACTGTGTAGGGAACGACGTAAGGGTAAAACTACAGTATAGAGCGGCAGTTTGGTTCCATAAACGAGATGTATTGTCAGTGCTGTTGGAGGTCTAATGGTGAGTAAAGCGCTATAAATAAATAAAATAAATAACAAAATAAATTTTCAAAAAGCAAATAGGAAAACTGCTTCTTCTTGATCTGAGTAGAATGGCGGCAATAAAAAAGGGCGTCTTTTGGATTATGGTTCGAGGAGAGGTGTTAATATACTATTCGATTGGGGTTTGATTGTTTGAGTTATCTATAAAGATACCGGTTTTTTATGTGGGTAAATATTATGTAAACAAACTTGCAGTGCAAACATTTAAATCTTTCAGTCAGATATAGACATTTTTCGACAAATACAGATTTATCTTGTCACAAAAATTATACACATTACATAAAATAGTTCTAGGACACGTAGTAAACTATAATAAAGAGCAGATTCTGTTAGCTACCATAATCAGTATCCTGAGCTGGGCTTAGCACACTGTGTGTCACCCAGTCGGAACTGCGCCTGATCCCCATCGTCTCCGGAGTCCTCGTCCGAGTCTACAAAAATATTTTTGCCCAATAAATCTATTTTTTAGCCGAAACCAAAGCAGTGCATGCTCCAATTTGAAAGGTTCCAAGAAACACTAAGATAACCGGCAAGCAGTACCCTCACGCACAAAAAGGTTATGCACATCACAAAAAAGCATTAGGTGCGAACAGACACTCCCGGAAATATTTTACCAATACCAGCTCTCATGCGCCTGTTTTTTCCTGGGGACAAGCTGGGCGATTGTCTCATTCTCTTATTTTTCTTTGGAGGAGGGCTGGGTCTCTGGTGCAGGGGCCGTTTGCTAGCGGCGAACGCAGCCTTCAGCCGCCTGGCACCTAAGCCGTAAACGCTTTATGCTGATGCAGACATTTATTTGTATCTGGACAAAATGTTTTTCTTTTAATAATCATTCCGACAATCAATCAAATGGGACCGGTCAGCTAAAAGCTACAACAAGCAGAAAAAGAAGCTTACTTAGTCTTGTAAACACCCCCGAAGTGCTGGGGACGTCGGCCAACAGCCCAGATGCAAGCAAATCATCGATTTGGCCTTGCGCGGTACCCTCAGAACCATCGTCACTGCCGAAATCGATTCTTGCCGTGCGCCAAAGCTCGCGCTTCAACGAGTACTCGAGATGGCCAGGAGACAATGCACGCTCATCACCATCTAAAATATTTTGTTTTATCATGATTATAATCAGGTTATGAATATTCCAAAGTTACCGTTTGACCCGGTTGCCTGGGTGCTGGTTGTGAATCGTCCGCTGAGCATAGGGTTGCCGGTCACTAGCGAGATCTCATCCCCGTCCGCATCTTTGTCGATGGCCAACAACTCGGCGAGACTAGGCCGGATGGTTGCCAACGTTTCAGGCTGCCTTTTCTCAAATTTGCTGGCACTGACAGGCACACCCTTTTTTGGCTGGCAATTTAGGCGTCTGGCTAGTGGCCTCGGGCCGCGACAGAACCGGTTATACTTGACCCACTTGTGATGGGCTGCTCGCAACTTTTCTGAGCTATTTAAGCCTGTCTACTAGTAATGAAAGACGAAAACCATATTTTATGGGGCAATAGGTTCGTTTTCTCGCATATTCAGTTTGAAAAATCGGTGTAAAAACAAGACATCATGAAAATGTTGTGCAATCCAACCGAAAATTTGACAAATTTTGCCTAAATTTTCACTCAAATTTTGAACCTATTGAGTGAGTCCAGTAAAACGAAACAGGTTCAAGTCCGGCTGAAATAAAATAGGTTCAGGTTCAGGTTCAAGTCCACAGATTTCAGGTTAAAAACCTATTAATAAGTCCAGGTTCAAGTCGGACTTGCCAACAGTACTTCAAACCTGGACCAATTCCAACCAAGCTCACCCTTACTTCCGCCACCGGCCTGCTCCTGTCAACTCTGACCCCATCAACAAACCTCCGCGCTGGGAGCACCGTACCATTCTACTCCTCCGCCTACACCAGTTTCCCACTGCTCAATGGTTGCATCGCATCGGCAAGCACCCCACCCCTAACTGCAGCTGCGGTCACATTGAAACAGTCAGCCACATGCTCCTACACTGCAGATCCACCTCTCACCTTCGCGCCACCCTATGGCCAGCCAACTCCCCCACTCTCCACCAAGCCCTCTATGGCACCCTGCATGACCTTCACCTCACTCTACAATTCCTCAAAGCCTCCAATCGGCTACAGTAGCAGTGTTTCCGGTCATCGGGAGTCACCGAAAAAGATCGCAGTATGCTGATCTAAAGGTGAGCGATTTGATCAAAACCCAAAACCCAAAAACTTTCTAGTTTTAATTTTCTGTTCACCTATTTTATCTTAGTAGGGCAAGCCTAAAAAGAACAGACAATTTGTATAAAAAGGAAACTAGCCTGTTTCGTACGCAAGACTTGGGTCGAGAATTCCTTCGAATTTCTTCCAGCCCTGCCCGGTCATAATTTTCTCCAACAGGTCCTGTTCGGGTCTGGGCATACGATATGGCTCCCTGTACTCTTTTCCTGAATAGAGAAAAACAGTACGTAAGCACAACACTTTTTGGGCCAACATGGATTCGAGCCCTTTATGGTATTCTGGTAGTAAAATGCGTTGGAGCCCAGACATCTCACTGCTACATTGTATTGTACACTACGGATGTATTGTGGACTAACACTAGGTGTAGCAATTGATAGGAAGTTTGCAAAAAATCTGGGACTGAAATAGTAAATTACACCCTAAATCTAAAGGTAAAAGAAAGAAAACACTTGCTCAGCGCATCCCAGATTTTGTGCAGCGGCCAGTTCGTGTTGTTTCGTGGGTCGTTTCCGGGTTCCTAGGGCAAGGAAGCCGCAAGAACTTTGTCTCCGAACCGGTCCTATTGGATTACTTGGAATCCTCTTCTAAAACAAACAGCAGAATGGGTGCATCTCACTAGTCAATTTGACAGACATATTACTTTGACCAAATTAGTATATGGTGAGCCTTTGTTACAGCGTAGCAATACCATTAAACTAGCGGTGATACATACGTACGTACGATTTTAATCAGTTTTTATATATGAAAGACTCATAAAAACATACCTCTGTTCGCCTGGACTATCGGCGGTCTGGTCCACTATGCCGATATTGCACGGACATACCAGAACCACGTGCACTTTCATTTGATTGCGGTTCGCATCGTGCGGAATTGCTCGGGGTGGCCGCATTTCAGTTCAGAGTCAGTTCGATCAGATCGCTTGGACGATACTGATCGCTTAACAGAGACCTACAGTCCCGCTCAAAAGTAACGTCTTATTCACGCGTGTTCACGCGGTAATGCGAGAACGCGTGAATTGGTAAGTTGCGATATTTTTTGGTGCGTAAATGATGCGTGAATGCGTGAAAAAACAAATACCACTGAAAATTGTCTAGTATTTCTAATGATAAGCACCACACTATGTCACAGAAAACTCTAATATACAATAACGAAACTACTTAAGAGTTGGTCCACCGTCTCAATCACTTCTGGGAGCATCTTTGGAACATGTTGAATGTATTTTCGGCACTGTCTTTTGGACATTACAGTTCCCCAAAACTTGTGAATTCCAGAGATCAGCTCTTGCTGGTTAACTGGCCGCACTTCATTGCGCAAATAGTGCTTCAGTTGGTGCCACACTAACTCGATTGGGTTTAGGTCTGAGGATTCTGGGGGCCATTGGACCAGAGGGACGTTGAATTCCAAAAATTTCCGTTCCATGTATTTAGACGTGTGTTTGGGGTGGTTGTCTTGTTGAAGCAGGTAATTTCCGGTTGGAAATTTGGCCTTTGTGAAAGCCAAATAAATTCGTTGTCGCATATAAATAAAGGTTAAACCGTTTTCGGGCACGCAAAGGCAGAGCGTTGGCCATATTCTTAGCACAGAGCGGGCAGGCAAAGACAGCATCCGCCAAAGGGGCCTTTGACCAGTTTCAATCAATGGTCTGGCCTGCTGGCTTTCTTTGAATAGATTCCCAACACAAAAAGGTCTTAATCCCACTCAGAACTGACTGGCGGAAGCTTCTGGCCCAGCTTATGCACACACAGGCTCATAACGAGTTCTGCTTACAGCTTGCCCGTCCCACTTTTTTACTATGGCGAACTTTGTACTTGTTGAGTTTAAGAACAAGGAGCTGGATGTTTGTCCCATTTCTTACACTACGAAAGGTGGCGATTCGATTACGGAGGGTTCAGAGGTCAGCGTCTCTACAGCGAACTTACCACGCTGTCACAATTATTGCCTTCAACCGAGACAAGACGCCATTAGTGGCCAAATTGGAGTCGCTCGTTGAGGCGGATGGAGAAGATTATGAAGAAGATGCGCTAAGTGATGAGTTCCCGACCGCTTGCCAAACGTCCGCAGAAGCAGTTGTGACGGAATTCTCTTAACTGTTGGTGTGTTTAGGCAGTAATAAGATACGGTGGCAGTTTAACGTGTCGTTTTTGTAGTAACTGAGCGTGCAAGTAGTAATTTAGGACGACAGGCCACGAGCAAAAATACTTGCCGAGGTGTCGCATATTTTAGGCCGCCTTATCTCCGACGACAACAAAAAGAGAACCTTCGCCACTGCAGATCAAGGCCGCTGTCACTCATTTTAATGTCTTTAAAACTGGATCTTTTTAAGAGACCGCCTGGTTGTTAATAGTAGCAATGTACCGGCGATGACGACCTGACAGGTAGTCGGATAGGAGGCACATTTTTAAAAATGTGCTTGATTTACAGGCCGGAAAACATCGCCTACGGGCACGGTCTAACCCCGATCGGGTAGCCCTCGCCCTCCGAATTCAGTGTCTTTTTGGTGTAGCAGCAACTCGGTGCGGAGTGTCAGTGTCAGCGTCAGTGACAGCGTCAGTGTGCTGGCCTTCAATAAAATTGTCTATTCACCCCGATTCTCTCTCTCGAAACTACAGCTGAGTGTCAGCGTCAGTACGTAAGCCACAAGGAGGAGTGTTGGCAAGTTTATTCAACACTGTACTGACGTACAGTATGTTCGCCATTTGTGTTCGGTTATTTATGTGCCTTACCTGAGCACTATTGCTGACTAGGCGCGTGATACATTTACGCTGTATTTGAGCGCAGCCTTTTTCCTCTGACAGCTGACAACCGGTTTTGGTTTGTGGCCCCGTCATAAATCATGACCCTTGTCTGCTGTCAATATAAAAGGGCTTCGCTCAGTTAGTCTCTCACTTGGCCTCTGTTTGTTTGCTAGTATAAAGTTGCTCCTCTCGCCACTTTCGGTCGCCTCTCAGTCCACTGCGCTTGCCTCCTACGCTGTTGAGATCTCTCTCTCGAAACTACAGCTGAGTGTCAGCGTCAGTGTCAGTGTGCTGGCTTCCTTAAAAGTGTCTATTCCCCCGATTCTCTCTCTCGAAACTACAGCCTGCCATAACAGTTGTACATTCCCCAGATCCCGACTCTCAAACTCACTGGCAAAGCGCAAGCGCCACACAAAGTGGTGACCGCACAGGGAGGACGATTTAGTGTGGGTAAGTAGTGGCGCTTGCTGTTGATTTTTAGCTTATGGAAATTTGCTGTGCCATAGCATTGATATTTTGCGCCGCATGTTCAATGTTCTTGACCGGGTGTATAGTAGTTAGATGCTGCGCTAAATTGTGGAGCGGCGAGTAAACGCATTGGTGATTGACTGCCTAAGGGGCTGTACAATTAAACTATTAGCAACGGCTTGGGTGGCCTGAAGTACAAAGGGACTAGGTCACCCCAGGACAGAGTCTACTACACGTAATATAGTAAGTACCATTGGTGTCTCGGAAAGTCGGTAAGTTTGAGTGACAAGTAAGGAGAGCTTGCATACAGCTCTGTGATTGAATAGGCAACTCCGTTATATTGTAACTGATAAATTGTACTGATAAATTGAAGTGCTTGTGGTTGTGGAAGTTGATTAGTTGCCCTGGATAACGAGGAAGACCAGAACGTCTACCCACTAAGGAATCGAGAAAGAGATAGGCAACCCCAGCCTCCGAGAGCAGCTGCTGCCAGACGACGGTCACGTTCACCTCTAGACAGAGCTGGATTGGTTCAGAGGCCATTACCAATAGACAATATGGTCGATGCACAGGTACAAGATTTACAGGCTCGTTTAGAACAAGCCCTGAACCGAATTAACCAAATGGAAGATGACCAGGAACAAATGCAGAACCTGCTAAACCAGGCAAATCAAGTAGGACCCAGGCATACGGTGATGTCCAATGCCAAGGATGTGATTGGTCAGTTTGATGGTGGCCCGACACAAAGATTTTCAAACTATATAGACAAGTTTTCGGCATTCACAACAGCAGCTGGCTGCAGTGATGAGGTACGTCATGCAATTCTGCCAAATTTACTTTCAGGCCGTGCTTGGGAATGCTACTATGGACTCACAGAAGAGGAAAGAGGTAACTACGAGCTGCTGATACAGCATCTGCGGGAACGTTTGGAGCCGGCTGAGTATACAAGAAGATGCATGACTGACCTGGTAGCTATGCGCCAAACAGAGGACGAGTCAGTCGCCGCTTTTATGACAAGACTGAAACAAAGAGGCCGAGCTGCCACAATAGGAGTTGAGCCAGCCCAAAGGGAAGGTATCTTACTTGGGTTGTTTCGAAATGGGTTGCGCCCTACCCTCAAATATTATTACGATATTTCTGGAGGACCTTGCAACACACTGCAGCAAGCTGAGGCTGTAGCTAGTCGGATTGAGGAAGCTTTGAAAGACAGGGCAGGGGTGCCTTTACCCAATGAAGGGGCATATGCAGGATTTGTAGCAGCCGCCCCAAATTACCCCGGAATGGGAGTTTTTGGGAGTTCAGCAAGGCTTTTACGGGGTAGGCATACATGTCGCTGGGTTTTTCCGTGGGGGGGGGGGGGGGCCTTTTTGAAATCCCAAATAGGGTTTTGGGACCAAGTCCAAAGTGGGTTTTGCGACCTTTTTTTGGGGTCCAAAAGTGGGTTTTGTCGACCTTTTTTTGGGGTAAAAAGTGGGTTTTGTCGACCTTTTTTAGGGATTCTGGGGCGAAAAATGGCTTCAAAACCCTATCTGGACCGAAAAAAGCCTTTAAAACCCTGTTTTTGCATTAAAAATGCCTTAAAAACCTTGTTCCGGTTGAAAAAAATGCCTTAAAAACCGACTATTGAAGCAACGAATGTAATAAAAAGCTGTTTTGCGCTCAAAACACGTATTGAATATGAGTTTCAGCGATAAAATACTGATTGAAATGCGTTATATTGACTAAAAATAGTTCACAGAACCCTAATTTCAATTCTGAGGCACGCGCAAAACCCTGTTTTGACTTGTAAGATTACTAAAAAAACCCTATTTAGTGATTTGAATGCAGTTCTTAAACCCTGTTTAGGGTTTCTAATCAACCTAAAAACCTTCTCTAGGCTTTCTAGCCAGTGCTAAAACCCTGTTTAGAGTTTCTAAGTAACCTAAAAACCCTAATCAGGCTTTGAAAGTAACCTGAAAACCCTAATCAGGGTTTGAAAGTAACCTGAAAACCCTAATCCGGGTTTAAAAGTAACCTGAAAACCCTGTTTAGGGTTTCAAAGTAGCCTAAAAACCCTAATTAGGGTTTGAAAGTAACCTGAAAACCCTAATTGGGGTGTAAAAGTAACCTGAAAACACTAATTGGGGTTTAAAAGTAGCCTAAAAACCCTAATCAGGGTTTGAAAGTAACCTGAAAACCCTGTTTAGGGTTTCAAAGTAGCCTAAAAACCCTAATCAGGGTTTAAAAGTAACCTGAAAACCCTAATCAGGGTTTAAAAGTAGCCTAAAAACCCTAATCAGGGTTTAAAAGTAGCCTAAAAACCCTAATTAGGGATTGAAAGTAACCTGAAAACCCTAATCAGGTTTAAAAGTAACCTGAAAACCCTAATCGGGGTTTAAAAGTAGCCTAAAAACCCTAATCAGGGTTTGAAAGTAACCTGAAAACCCTGTTTAGGGTTTCAAAGTAGCCTAAAAACCCTAATCAGGGTTTAAAAGTAACCTGAAAACCCTAATCAGGGTCTAAAAGTAGCCTAAAAACCCTAATCAGCGTTTAAAAGTAGCCTAAAAACCCTAATCAGGGTTTGAAAGTAACCTAAAAACCCTAATCAGGGTTTCTAAGCCTTACAAAACCCTGTTTTGGGTTGTATGGTAGCCGAAAACCCAATTTTTTGCGGCAGAATGTATTGTCTGGGCTAAAATTTTCTTTACTTTGGAATCCAAAAGTGGGTTTTCAGGTCCCCCCCCAAAAATCCGCAGGGGGGGACTTTTGCCGAAAAATCGGGCTTGGGGGGCCGCCCCCCCTTTACCCCCCCCCCAACGACATGTATGGGGGTAGGAAACCCTATGGCTCAGTCCACACAATGGACAAATGGAGAAACCGGAAATTCAATTGCGGCAAACCCCGTTCAAGTACTCCCTCCAGGACAAAGACTGATCGGAAGCCCAGTGGCATCTGGAGTCAACACACAGAACCGGTGGGTCAGTGGTCAAAGTCACCAGGTTCTAATGCCTCAACCTCATCAGTATGTGAATAGTTTAGAACCACAGAATACCTTGGTCCAACAGTTTCCCTCCTACAGTAGAGGAAGCCAGATGATGCCGGCATCGTCTAGGCCAGTAAGAGTTAACCTTCAGAACCAAAGAAACATACCCAGAGGAGGAGGAAACCGCAGTGCGCAACCCAGAAACACATATAATGGACCAGAAAGATGTTACAACTGCAACCGCGCAGGACACTTTGCCAGAGACTGTAGATCTGGCCAATCCCAACCACCCCAGTTTGGTCAACCCAGACGGAACAGACAGCTTTGGAATAATCGGCAGCAACCTTTACGGCAGCCTAATGGCCCAGGCATGAATCCTGCCAGACAACCACAGCGGTCGAGAGTGGGAATGGTGACTACAGTACCCACTGAAAATACTTCTAATGAACAAATCGAGGCACTAAGGGAGGAACTGCAAGTTGTTCGTGAGCTGCTGACAGAACCGGACCAGGCACTGCATCCATTTGATGGTAGTCAGGAGACCAACGCCAGCTCAGCCTCTGTTTACATGGTAAGTGAAATGGATCTCCGAACGTCTATACCAGAAACGGATTGGTCAATGCATTATCGACAAGAGAAGGATGAAACACAGGAAAGGGACTGTCCAGATACTTGGGATTTGGATGCTTGAGAATATGGCTGTAAAAGAAGAAGAAAAGGAGGAAAATGGGCCAACAACTGATCTAGTGGGGATATTGGCACAGACAGAGAACCAAAAGGGCAAGACAGAAGACTGCGGAGAGTCTACTGATGACTTCTGGGACCAGGGTAGCATGGCCGAAAAGTCAACAAATGCTGTATATGAGGACGATTGGTCACCTGAATCCTTACCCTCCGCAATACCTGACGACCCTCCAGAAGACTTTAGCATAGACATGGCAGGAGCAAACTCAGAAGCACAAGCTGCAAAGGAAAGTTCCCAAGAAACTGATTGGTCACTCCCTATTGTTACCAATTTTGTCCAAGAAGCTATCAGTTATGTAGAAACAATGCTCGAAATCATTGGAAATGACTTTGAGGGTGAAACGAGGATGGAAATACCAGCAACCGAGCAGCAAGCCTTAAGACAGCTGAATCAAGAAGTGAGTAAGGCGCAGAAAGTTGGAATTGAGCAGGCTGTCAAGACAGGCATAAAGCTGAAGGCGAGAAGAAAATTGTCCACTTTACATGATCTTTATAGGGGCGCACCAAAGATGATCACTACAATGCAATTGGCACCATCAGCCTGTGTGAGAGTGGCTGTACCAGCTCCTAAGAAATCGATTACTGAAGAGCTATTAAACCCAGAAATTGTTAGACAGGGTGATCAAAGTGATCCAAGTAGTGATACAGTGTTCAGTGATAACCAAATTAATGAATCTGTTACAGTTGAATCAGAGACCACAACTACTACTCTTACTACAGCCCCCACCCTCACTATAAACGGACCAACTGCTACAGTGAATGCCACTAATCAATCTGACTTGTTTAAGGTCGCGATACCAATCATGTTCGATGCCACCAGCAGTATGTCGCAGGAAAACCCAGCAACCAACACAGAAGACTTTGTGGGACCAGGATGGGTCAACCGCATCTCGGCAAACTACTGCATAATCACCCCTGACTTTCCGGAGGTGGCCAACCGACGCAAGCTGGTGAAAGTCACTTCCATCCTTGTGGAACCCGATGCTGTACCATGCAGGATTCAAACATTAAATGGAGAGGATGATTATGGCCCATTCGCTATGGGGGAGCGTGAGCGATGTCACGTAATGGCAACCAAAGTGTCAATTTCTGGACGACCACTGTATTACGCAGTGCAGATAATTCGAACAACCACAGCCCTCCTTCAACAAATTGTAGCCACAGTGTCAGACAACTTGATGATAGCCCACACACCTACGCCCCTCAGTCGGCCATTACATTCTCACGTTAACATGGAGTCAGAAGATGTCTTCTGTATTACCTCAGTCAGTAATATACAAAACAACACGCAACTAACTCCCCGGTTCAACCCTGAGCTGGGTTTGGCCCCAAACATGCGATGGAGATTTCGCGTCCAGGACCAAATCGACTTCACCTGCCGATTGTATAGGAATAACACTGGCCGTTCACAATGGAAGATGACTACAGTGAGCAGCACCCCGCCTAGAGTCAGAGCAGAGAGAGGATGGAGTTTGATAAGAGGAGGACATCAAATTGCGTGCCTCGTAGTGAATGGCCAAAGGAAGGAGTTTAATGTGCTTTCTCAACACACCAATGGGTTTACAAGGGAGCAGGTCGAACAGGCAGATCTTCATTCTCCACTGATGTGCACTGTAGCCAAGTACTCTGGGGGTCGGGAAGATCTGTTGATGGTATCTGTTTACCCAACACAGGAAATACTGGAACAACCACATAAGTTCGAAGAAAAAGGGCTGTGGATGCCTTTATTGGATCCCAGCAATGCAGCACGCAACAATTGTTTCGGTGCGATGGCACCAGAAGAAGCAAAAGCAGACTTGGTTCAGTTTGCCCGTTACATCAATGCTGAAACGGAACGCTTGGACCAAATCGATATCAACGATGAACAAGCAACCGACCAGCTCCAAGAATTGGAGATGCACGTGGCAAATTTAAAACACACTTTCCAACATTGGGGACGCCAAGCTGACATTCAACAAAAGGTTTGCCAAAATGAGGTACAACCCCTTTGGATGATGGCTGTGGCTACCCAATACCAGAACAGACTACTCAGTTCTTTGGATAGGGAACTGACCGCAGAAAGCAAAAGGGACCTCAAAGGACCCATCCATGTAAAAGTCTTTGGATCAGAAGAGGAGCATTTTCCCGTTGAAGGCACTGCAACATTTTTAACCCTTTTTGACAATATGTTAAACCCACCGAAGCTTGGGACGATAGTTTGAGTTGTGGGCGTGGAGAATCCACAGTACATTTTGGTTGGTGTGGTGACGGAAACCCAAGAGGGTGAGACAGTAAGAGTGGAGTTAGAACCGAAAAACCTTCTGCATGTTCTTCGTAATGTTCCTGGTGGATTGAGAGCCTGCAATCAGCCAACAATAAACGAGGTGGTACCAGACAGTTCAGTTGAGTTAGTATGCCGACTGTACAAAAATATACCTGATCTGGTTCCCAACGACCAGAGAGGTCCGGGAAGGAACCTTCAGACCTTAATGGGCCCCTGGAGCTCTCCAGTTCCTCAACCCCCCAGTTTTGCTGGACAACGCAACATCATCACCCATCCAGCCTGCGATGGCCTAAACTTTCAACAAAAACAGGCAGTAACCCATTTTCATGTACTGAGAAACCATCGCATGAGATTTCTGTGAACAAACAATATCTCATATATATGTACTATAAATCTTTAAAATGGATTTTTCATGTACACAGAAAATCAAATATTTGAAATGTACAATTTGAAATCATAGTTTCACAAAACCTTTGAAACCGTTTTTCATTAACAGAGAAATCTTTACACCTGATATTTTGGAGAAAACGAAATCTATGAAATATGAGTTTCAGAAATCGGTGTCAAGTGGTCAAATATAATAGATGGGTTTGGTTTTGGTTCAATAAATACAGGGTGGAGAACAACAGTTTAAAACTAGAGGCGAACAACTAATCTTTTTAGATACTGTGCTTACAAATTCCGAAGCACACAGAAAAGCAAAGCGCGCCCAATAATCGATTGGTTTTGGACACCAAAGAGTTCCTACGACTACTTGCAGAAGTTGTATTGGAAGTACGGTTGGACGCATATATGCAATATGCAATATCAAACAATGCATATATGCATGGTTTTTGGCATGCATATATGCATATGCAATATCATATGCATGCAAAATTCCAATATGCAATAGTCATATGCAAATTGACCCTGATATCAAAATTTTGCATATTTTTAGTTTGCATATTTTTTGTCAAAGGTATTGCATATTTTTCGTGCTGTATACTTATGTTCCGAAGAACCTTAAACGGTTCAAATAGCTGTTTCATCTATTTGGCGCGGAGAAATCCATAAAGTACAATAAGTATTCGCCCCAACAGTACAAGTTTCAAAGAGGGCTAGTTTGGCCGATTTCTGGTTTTGAGCTGAGCAAAAATGAAAGAGTTTGTTTAGTGAAAAATCTGAAAAAATAAATCCCTTGATTTGAGGCAGTTTATACTGTAAAACTGTACTTTACAGAGATCAAAGCTTCCTGTTTCCACATGGAGATGAATGGCTTGAGACAGACATGGGAAGCATTTCGGCTGAGGGGGTAGAATTTTCAATTCCTGAGGGGGCGGAGGGGGTAGGAGCACCTTCGGGAGAGGCTGAGGGGTGGTAAGTCAAAAAGTCCTATTTTTGCTAAAATCAAGGTTTTTGGCTTATTTTTCACTGAAATAAGTTAAAATAAGCTATTCTGAGCTCATTTACACCTAATCCAGCCATATTTTTATCATAATTTTCTATATCATACAAAATTCTTCCAAAAAATTCCTGAGGGAGGAGCGGCCGGCTGAGGAGGGGGGTAGGTCAGAACCAGTGTGGTGCACTTTTTATCTAGGTAACTAGGTATACCTAGTATTACCTAGTTAATATTCGGGAAAAGTACCTAGATTTACTTTACCTAGTTGCTGGTTACTCTATTTTACCTAGCTTTACTTTACCTAGTTTTAAATCCACATAACTAGGTACTTCTAGGTAAAACAAGTTTACCTAGTTTGATATTTTCAGTTTTACGTGGCTTTTTAAGTCAGCAAGCCTTCAAATTTCCGGCTTTCCCACAATTACAGTGGCCCAGAAAATGAATTTCTGACTTATTTGATCAGTAAAATACAAATATTTACTTGAAATGTGTTATATTTCGTTAATTTTAACTCCACCAACTTCATCATTGTTTTATTGAAACAAAAATAATATTTTGAGCATTATAGGTTTACCTAGTATTACCTAGTTTTTCTAAGCTTTACCTAGTATTACTTTACCTAGTTTCTTAGCTGAGAACTTTACCTAGTATTACTTTACCTAGTTTTTTAGGTGACAACTTTAACTAGTGTTACTTTACCTAGTTTCAAATTTTCAAAATGCACCACACTGGTCAGAACCTGAGGAGGCCAACCCCCTCAGCCCCCTTTGCCCATGTCTGGCTTGAGACCCTAAACTCAAGTCGCAAATAATGGAAATCTCAACTGAGACTTTTCAGATTCTGAATTTATTAGTTTGTAAAACTTGGACAGAACTACAAACGGTTAGGTACATTGTATACCACATTAGAGAAAACTAATTTGAACATGCAAACAGTAATTTAGCCGAAAATCTGTAATCTCAACCATTTTTATCTAAAAATTACGAAATGAGCTGGTCTTTCATGCCAAACTGTTTTTCCCTTCTTGTTTTTTCCAGATGAGGTCTGTGTCTGAAAAATAGGCATGCGTAATAACTGCTAAAGATTTCATAGACATTCCAACCAGACTCGAAAATGCTTGGAAAACATCCAGTTATCCATTTCAGGCCGCCTTGATAAAATATGCAAATATGCAAAAAATATGTACATATCTCATTTTTGCATGCATATGATATGCAATATCAATATGCACTAAAGATTGCATGCATATATTCATATGCAATATCATATGCATCCCAAAAATCCGATATCATCCAACCATAATTGGAAGCGTTTCCCGAACAGACAAAGTTCAATTAAAAATCAGTGCAATAGGCATTCTACCTACATCAGGCCTCTCACAGGACTATTCAGTGACTCTTGGTCGAGGTACGGTGTAGCCAATACGTTTTTTACAAATTCATTTAAGAGTCAGTCTCTGAACCGATCGAGTCTTGCACTTACTTACGAGTCTTACATTACTAGCAGTGGCCATGCTTGTGGCGCTCTGCTACATTCCACTGGCCAGCGCACACTGATCTGGAAATTTCACACCACCTGATCTTTGATCTGGTTGTTTGTAGGTTCGGTAATAGCTCTCTTATCGGGCTGGATGTGCTCAAAAATAGCCCAGAAATCGGCGGCAAAATAGCTAGAGCATGAAGCGGCCACTGAGGTAAAGTGAATCCTGATTAATTATTGCTAATATATACTGATTTAGGTTAACACAAACGAAGCGGGACGTTGTAGCGCTCTCGGCCAGCTCGATTAACACGCTCAAGCCAGAATTCCGAAAAGGGTTTCGACCGCTTTAAAAACATATCGTGCGGCTGGAGGGTCTCGAAATTCGGGGTTTTACAGCCCGGTTGCGTGCTTGGGCGCTTCGGAACAGTGGTTGGCGAGGGATCACGGAAATATATTAATCAAGTCAGTCATAATTCTATTGTGGATGATATTTCAGCATTACCTATAAAATTCTTCTATCGCATTATTTAAATTGGTGCATACATACAGGTGTTTGGAATTATCTATGTTAGGCAGTTAGGCATCTAGAGTAGAGTGGAAATAACAGGGCCCCATAAATGACACGGCCCCCATACCACAATACACAATGCAGCGGCCCACTGCGGCACAGCCTGGCCAATCAACTAGTGTTTCCGAGTAAATTTATTTTGAAATTAAATAACTATTAAATTGCTTGCTCAGCCTTCATAAGAAAGTAACTTGCTATTAATTTGCTTGGTACCCAAATTCTGAAATTTAGTTTGATGCAAATTTGTTATTTGATATGAATTAAATATAAATTTGCCAAAATCAATACTCAATTCCTGAGGAAACAGCTCAAAACCTGGGTCGAGTCAGTCCAAAATGAGTTGACCTTTCTTCAGATTATGACAAATGGTCTAGAAATTAGCATTTAAAGAGCTGATATCTTTGCTATAGGCATGAACAATGTCATCTTTGGACTGAACTTGTTGTTCTGTAGCCAGACTTTGGTTAGTGAAGCTGCCAAACCAAGCAAACTTATATCAAATTCATATCAATTTTCTAGGCCAATTTTACCAAATTTAATAAAATTTTAATTTGCCTGACAGTCATCGCGAGAAATTTAATTTGTTATTAAATTGCTATTTACTTGGTGATTTTGGCCAAAACAATTTAATTTTCTTATTTAATTTTAATTTGATCGGAAACGCTACGATCAACCAGGCGCCTCAGGCGGCCAATCTGAGCCAAACTTGCTCGCGCTACGCGTGTAAATAATTCAATTACTTCGGGTACAAAACCGATACCAGGAAAGTCTTTAATGGCGCAGTGGACGCAGACCCAGTAGTCATCGCAGACCAGACAGCCAACCCGTTTCTGAGGTTCCTCCTTCTGGCATCTGGCCGAACTTGAGTTGTTGGCTGGTTCTGAATTCGATTTGTTGGCTGAGCCCGCAGGACGCACCGGTGCTCCCTTCATAGACTAATCAGCTTCCTTCCGTCCTCTTCTCCAGTACCTTTGTGAATTGGGTATCAACCCTCTAGTTATTGGGTAAAAACCATAGCGTCAGCTTCATAGACTTTGAAATGATCAGATTCGGTTCGATCCAAAGGGAGCCACACGTTTTCACCATCCTGCCGTTCCGTTTCACACATCGTGTTTTAATGACCGGATCAAGCTTGGGAAGACTCGTTGTTCCAGTGCCCTGTTAATGGCAATTATCCGTGCCGTCCCGTAATCGCAACAGGCGCAGCGGCCACTCCGGACTGGTGCTGCGGTCGATCCGCTGTACTTATTGTGGCCATACTGTATGTTGGCGACCTATCCGGTGACATAGTGGTTGGTGAACAGCCACCACAGAAAGGTAACCAACAGCAAGAGTCTAAAATGTTAAAATGAACAAATCAAATCACGTTCTCACAATAATTTCCATTCACACAGCTAACCGAACTTCGTAGTAGTTCATCACATAGTAAAAGAAAAAGTTTTTCAAAGTTTTTAGTAAATTCTGTATCAAATGATGAATTCAAAAGGTTATTTCCGTTAAATAATGTATGCGATTATACTGCCATCTGTTGTGCAAAAGTTGAAACCATTATACAGCCGCATTACCAATACAAAACTTACTATTTCAAAACTGAATTTCAGAGCTAAGACGACCTTTAAGTAGGGCTGATTGGGGTTAGGCCGTGCCTGTAGGCGATGTTTTCCGGCCACAAATCAAGCACATCCCGCAAAAATGTGCCTCTTACTGCCTGTCAACAAACTATTGATATCATTCATACATGTAGTTGGGGGGTTTAGCCCCCCAGCCCCGATTTTCGGCAACCCCCCCGAGCCGGATTTGGGGGGGGGTTCTGAAACCCTATTTTGGGTTAAAAACTGCTAAATTTCAGGGTTTCAATACTTATAAACCGTAATTTAGGATTTCAAAAGCCCTAAATAGGGTTCCAGAACCCTAATTTGGGTCTCTGAAACTCTAATTAGGGTTTCAGAAGCTCCAAATAGGGTTCCGGAACCCTAATTTGGGTCTCTGAAACTCTAATTAGGGTTTCTGAAGCCCCAAATAGGGTTCCGGAACCGTATTTTGGGTTACTGAAACCCTAAATAGGGTTCCGGAACCTTAATTAGGGTTCCTGAAACCCTAAATAGGGTTACTGAAACCCTAAATTGGGTTCCAGAACCCTAATTTGGGTTTCTGGAGGGCCGAAATAGGGTTCCGGAACCCTAATTTGGGTTGCTGGAACCCTAAATAGGGTTCTAGAACCCTAATTTGGGTTTCTGAAGCCCTAAATAGGGTTCCGGAACCCTAATCTGGGTCTCTGAGAGCCTAAACAGGGTTTCTTGAGCCCAACATAGGGTTCCGCAACCGCGGAAACCGCGCGAAAACCAAATCGTTCATTCTTTAAAACACAAGCCAGTCTGTCATACGTACTCATACAGTAATAAAGCCATGTACTGTATAATAGCATCTGTACACAGTAACAATACTATGCTCTGTAGGGCCGGGACAGTTGGTGTAGTGGTTTAGGTCGCAAAGCCCTATGTGCGTGGTTAAAGTAATTTTATTAAAAAATAAACAGAACAAAATGCCCAAGACTGAGACCAAACAGATAGGGGTGGCGACGGGCCGCTAAACGGCCACTTACACCCTACCCCGACAAAATTTACTAAAATCGGTATTACAAAGAGCGTTGCGGAAGGCTCGCGCGGAGCGCAAATTAACACAATTTATATCACACGAAAAGTTGCGGGTCATATACCCGCAAACAGGCCGTCGAGTTTTTTGCTCATACTCACTTCCAATACAATCATTATCCCCCAAAAAAGTCATAGAAATCAACCCAAGTCCCCAAACACGTTAAACAACACAAATTGTTTATCTGGCAAAAAGAGGCATAGAAATCCACCCAAGTCCCTAAACATGTGAAACAACACAAATTGTTATGAACTACAATGATCTTTCAACAAAGAAACACGCAGAAAAAAACACGAATTCCAACTTAAACCGCACACGCAAACCAACACATTCTACACAAAAAACCACCAGAAACAAAATCACTCCTGCCACAAACACAACAAATTTGCATAAAGGAAAGTCACAAAAAGAAATCTCAACGCCCAGCCATCACTTCGCAAAACGAAGCAAATTTATATCAAATTCATATCAAATTTCTAGGCCAATTTTACCAAATTTAATATAATTTTAATTTGCCTGACAGTCATCGCGAGAAATTTAATTTGTTATTAAATTGCTATTTACTTGGTTATTTTGGCCAAAACAATTTAATTTTGTTATTTGATTTTAATTTGATCGGAAACACTACGATCAACCAGGCGCCTCAACCCATCTCTGAGGTTCCTCCTTCTGGCATGACTGGCATCTGGCCGAACTTGAGTTCTTGGCTGGTTCTGAATTCGATTTGTTGGCTGAGCCCGCAGGACGCACCGGTGTTCGCTTCATAGACTAATCAGCTTCCTTCCGTCATCTTCTCCAGTACCTTTGTGAATTGGGTATCAACCCTCTAGTTATTGGGTAAAAGCAATAGCGTCAGCTTCATAGACTTTGAAATGATCAGATTCGGTTCGATCCAAAGGGAGCCACACGTTTTCACCATCCTGCCGTTCCGTTTCACACATCGTGTTTTAATGACCGGATCAAGCTTGGGAAGACTCGTTGTTCCAGTGCCCTGTTAATGGCAATTATCCGTGCCGTCCCGTAATCGCAACAGGCGCAGCGGCCACTCCGGACTGGTGCTGCGGTCGATCCGCTGTACTTATTGTGGCCATACTGTATGTTGGCAACCTATCCTAAACATGTTAAACAACACAAATTGTTATGAACTACAATGATCTTTCAACAAAGAAACACGCAGAAAAAAACACGAATTCCAACTTAAACCGCACACGCAAACCAACACATAGTGGATTGTAATGCTTGGGCTTTGTGGTGGTCTTCGCCTTTGACGTCGGCTTTGCCTTTAGCGTCTGCTTGGATTTCGGTGTAGCCTTGGATGCAGGTGACACCGCCATCGCTGGCGCTTTGTGTTTGGTGGCGGCAGGAGTCTTCCTTGGAGTTTTCAGCGGTGTTCTACTGGTGGATGGTCTTGGTGGGTTAGGTTCCACGACGACTCATCATCTCCGGATGCTGCAATTTCTGAGAATTATTGAACGAAAATACTATTCCCAGCTCAACACATCATACAATAGATCACAGCTTTACCAGGTAGCCTGGCTGCCTAGACGCGAGAGAAAATTTTATTGTGTTAACTGGACCTACTCAGACTAGGGCTGCTCCCTAACTACGGCCGCCCGTGTTGCAGGGCCGGCTTCTCTATGCGCGCTCAATACGCCAGGGGCTGGCTTTTAGTGTAACGCACATTAAAGGACTAGCCTGGCTGCCTAGACGCGAGAGAAAATTTTATTGTGTTAACTGGGCCTACTCAGACTAGGGCTGCTCCCTAACTACGGCCGGCCGTGTTGCAGGGCCGGCTTCTCTATGCGCGCTCAATACGCCAGGGGCTGGCGCTTTTAGTGTAACGCACATTAAAGGACTAGCCTCGCTGCCTAGACGGTAGAGAAAATTTTATGATGTTAACTGCTGTCATGTTAACATGCGCATTGCAGTAAGTGTCAGATTAAAATCATTAAATATTAAAAATAGTGCAGCAGATTAGAAATTGCGCATCTTTAGCGTGTATGTTTATGTTTGTTTTTCTGCTGATGCTCATCGCGTCCCGCGCAATGACAACAACCGCAAGAACAATGGCGCCTGTTTGGGATGATGCTGAATGTATTTTCAGTACTTGCACACAAAAACAACAATTCACATTGAGCCAGTTCACGGGTCTCTTCCCGACCTACATTCAGTGGGCGTTGGCTCTCAAAATCAAGAACAGTGGTTGGCCATAAAAAGTTGGCACGACCTTGAGAAACGCCGGAACGTCATAGAAATGTACAAGGAGCGGGAAGGCATCGATTTGAATCTAAATAACATCGCGGACAATCCATCCTGCGCAGCTCAGTAAACTAATGGCCAACAGTTGCTGGGACAAATTGGATCAAAGAGCGGATCTGAATTCGGTGGCGTATTTTACTGAACCTGACCAGTACTTTGCATTCGCGTAAGATCTGACGAAGCATATTTTGGCCATCAGAATAGTTAACGATTCGATGGTTTGCGTCACATACAAACGCCAGTCGGAATTCGTGGCCGGATGGAATGCCCACGTCAGTATTGAGTGATTATCCGCTTTGAATGAGCGCGATACGAATAAAAGTTATTTTAGTTGCTTTTGTTATATTTGTGCATTAGAATTTTTGGAGAAATAATTGCTGATCCGTTTACATAAGGAAATTACACAAATGTTCACAGTGCAGCAGCAGACTGATTGCATGATTTCTTTCTGGCATACAAATATGCAATATCATATGCATAAAACATTCGCCTATACAATAGTCATATACAAATTGACCCTGATATCAAAATTTTGCACATTTTTATGTTGTTATTGTTTTTGTGGTTGAATTCGAGTCAACTTCAATTTAGACTGAAAAAAGGTAGTACTATTCGAAAAAAATAGTCTAGCTTCTTACGTGTTCCCCCAAGCTTCTAAAAAACTTCTTACGTGTTCCCCCAAGCAAAAAAACCCCATTTTCAGGCGTTTTGGAGCTTTTTGAAATGTTGGACCCCGATCTGGGCAAAGGCCCCTGGACCCCCAACTTGCGGAAACCACGCTACCTCAGGTCGACACGGAGCTGTTACATGAATGGTAAATAGTACTGTAGAAGCTATAAAAAAGAATGACAGTGAACTACATTGTACCAGTTTGGCAGTTGGAAATATGAACTGGATTGAGTTTTTCTTGTTTATACAGTAGTTGCAGACAAAAGCTTATTATGTACTAAATAACGTCGACGTTTTCGATGTCAACCTCTCTGAATATGGTAGTTTATGGACGGTCCCATACTCACAACAATGGCCGCGATACCCACAAATCGGTAGGCCCGCTCACCGCCAAATTTTCTGATTTTGACTACTCCAAATGAATGCCGAGTTAAAGGCAGAACTATTTCTGTCATTTTCAGTAGCTGGTTTTCTTTGTTTCTCATAAGAAATACTACAGAAATCTGCTAAAACAAAACCTGATTCTAAATACCGAAAAAATCTAGAAAAACCAAAAAATCACAATTTCAAATTTGGATCAGTTGAATGAAGCCAATTAGTCCAAGAGACTCAGGGCACGAGCGCAGTTTTATCGTACAATGTCGTGTCTGTGATTCGGCCTTACCTGTCGTATTTGTCGGTAGTGGTAGCCCAGGGCGCCCAAAGCGCCACCGATGAAGTTACACAAGAGCGCCAGCAGACCCAACACGTACTTGTTGCAGAAGTCCGGGCACACAACCGGCACACAGACACACTGGTATAGACACACAAGATTCTGAAGCAATGACAGGTGTTAGTCAGTGAGTCTCTGCTTGA
>JASANB010005406.1:0-61415 GCA_030248155.1 Sabatieria punctata
TATGCGAGTCGGGATCATAGCTTAAGAAACGAATGAAGGGTGATCGTTTAAATGGAGGCTGTCAGACACCTAAAAATGACACCAAAAATTGCAGCCGACCCAACTTTGAGGGGGTGTAGCTCCGGTTCCAGGGGATGCTGGTGGCCGGGCATGCACCGTTGGTCTTCGACTGTGCTCTATTTTAAAATATTTTAATATCGGCCAGATCCGTGAGATGATCCTGCTTGCCCCCTCAAAGCTGACTTTCTTGCAAAATGCATCTTAAGCCAGAATACCAATTTCATTAGAATGGTTCACTACATTACAGTACTGTATGTTCCTAAGGTTCAGGTGCTGCCTCCATTCTCATCGGGCAGTCTACTCCTACTGGGCGGTCGTCAAACACCCTACGGTCACAACTTGAACTGGATCGATCAGTACGACATCCGTCAGTCCGGTGTCATCCAACGTCAACTCGATGTCACCATTGGGGAACCACGTTCTGGCCACATGTCTGCATTCTTCAACAACCACCTCTACATCATCGGCGGACAGACCAAAGGACAACCGATCGATTCTGTCATTGTTCTCGACCCTTCAGACCCACAGTTGCTCACACATGCCATCCCCATGCACCTGGCCCGCTACTCTGCTGCCTGCTGCGTCCACAACCACAACCTCCTTGTCTTCGGCGGGTATGGTGAATTGGCCAGCAAGTCTTATGAAGTGTCTTTGGATGACTCTTGGGCCTTGGTGCCCCTCCTCCCGACTCCAAGATCGAATCACTGCGCAGTTCAGGTTGACGGATCGGTGTATGTGTTCGGTGGAGAGGAGACGACCCAAGTGGATGTGCTGCGGATTGACCAAGCGCAGTGGATAGTTGCTCCAGAGGCACCCATTCGCTTTACAATGTCAGCTGCCTGTAGTCTGGGTGAAGTGGTCTATGTGACTGGAGGGTTGATGAGCAGAAACACTTACTCGTTTGACACGCGACGTGGGCTCTGGGACCGGATGGCTGACATGAACTGTGAACACTCTGGACATGCCATGGTAAGTATGGGAGAGAAGCTGATTGTGATTGGAGGAGAGGATGGAGGAGACAACAGAACTGTGGAGGAGTATGACCGCAGAGCTGACCGGTGGTTGGAAATGGAGCCGCTTTCTGTTGGTCGTGTGCAGTTTACGGCCGTTCTAATTCCTTGACTTTTACTTTGTCTTCACTCTTTTCTGTGATTGCTCTTGTGTTAGAATTCAGTTCGGTTTGTTTGGTTCCTGATTTTTTATACTTTACAAGTTCGCCTTTATCTGTTTGTGGTAGCAAGATGTGTCCTGAAAAGAATGCTAGCTACCTGTTGTCACTGTAACACTACCACCATACTCAGTTTTTCGGATAAAAGTGGCACCGTTGACTTCAGTTTTTCAGGCTCTCGCTGAGCCAGACCACTTTAGTTTTCGACTGCTGAGTTATATCATATAACAATACAATAGCTTTGTTAGACCTACAAATAATTAGCACTTGCTTAGCAAATGCCTTCTAATTGTAGGCGGAGTTTATTGAGCCGGCGTTTCGCACCTCTTAGTCAGCGTATCGCACCTTTCTGATCAGTCGGCGTATCGCACCGGTCGGCGTATCGCACCAACACCCTTCACACCGGGGCACGGCGGCCGTTGGGAGCTGACAACACCATGACGTCTACATGCCAGGCGCTCTCTTAGTGACTGGCAACAACAGCATGGCTGGGCAGCGAAAGAACGGCAAATGCCTGAGATGATGACTTATCGGGGGGGGTTGCGAAATGAACCATGTAGGTCTGATCGTAGGGCCATAAGGCTCCTGCACATCGGATCGATAGGTTCTTAGTTATTTGTTATTTGTTTGAATACTGTTTCCATGTCCAAATTTATCTTCACATCAGCTCCTTTGTGCCTGTTCAGTTAGATCATATTACAATACAATATACGGCCGTCAGCAGTGAGTTAGGTATTTTTGTCTTCTGTCAGTGTGCCATGGCTTCGTTTTGCAACCGCATACCTATCAATAATTAGCACTTGCTAAGCAAATGCCTTCAAAAAGTGCTCATCCACAAGGTAGGGAAGTTTCTTGTCGTCGTTTATAGCAAAGCTGCGACTTTCTTTTGTCTTACATAGTGAAACATGAACTGAACGGGTTGCAGGTCAAACGCTGTCGGGAGATGATAATCACTGGAATGGAATGGAATGGCCATAATAATCGCTGGAATGGAACGACGAATTAGACCATCAAAACGCTCTAAACGCATCCTGCAACTATTTACTAAGTAGACTAGACAGCATGCAAACATATAGGTGTCATAACCCATCGGAAAATTGCGATTATTTTGGCACTGGTAGCTTGTTTTGTTGGATTTAAAGGTAGAAAACCTATTCCTTCCTTTCACATGTTGACCACCCTGACTTTAAGCCTTATTTTCAGCTTCAAGCTCAAGTTCAGATTTAGGCTATAAGGAAAAAGTCTTCCAGGTTGGGGAATAGGCCGGGAATCCGAACAAAACTAAGCAACTGCCAAGAAATCTTCTCCATTGTTTCAGAAGAAAGCTCGCTTATGCCAGCACTGCACTCCAAGTAAGGCAAGTGTAGTGTAGGTGGGTACCGGAGAGTGCTGCATAGGGTACCCCTCCAGATAGCGTACCCGGGGTACACTAACTGGCACTTAGTGCCGGATTGTGTACCCGGGGTACACTATTTGGAGACAGGTTTTATGTCACGGGTGTAGGGATGGGCAGGAAAATTAAATCCGTTTGAATTTCGTATTCGTTAAATCAATATTTGCCCATTTTAATTTTCGTATTCGTTAGTCGATGCGAAAATCAAAATGCCTAGTTCATATTCGTATGAGTACGAAAATTAATTTTCGTTATGACGATACGAGTTAATTTTGTTCCACAAAAATTAATTTTCGTATTTTCCTGGTAGGTTACAGACTGCAAATAGGGACCGAGTTTTGGCTCTTCTGCATTAAAATAAGCCTAAATATCAGTTCTGAATGCACAATTAACGCAATCTTTATTTAGATCATTGTAACACAATGCTTATTCAAACATACATGGCAGGTACCTTTAAGTATGCGCGTTGAACCAGGAGATTGTCCCTAGGTCAAGCATTGTGCAAAATACTGACTCAAGATAGTGTATGTACGATTGGATTAAACGGCGACAGTAGTTGCACAATATGAACAAGTTCTTTGGGTTAGCAAAGTTAAGAATGTTGTCTGTAATACTTGTTCAAGCCCAAAAAATGCTTTTGGACATTACAGTGTTACAGTAAAAATGCTTTTGCACGTTTAGAATCCGTCAAATTGGTAGTAATTCAGCTGATTTATTGGTAGCTATACATGAAACGTAAATTAATTTACGTATTAGCTCTATTTAATTTTCGTATTCGTTTAATTTTCGTTTCCAAATTTATCTACTTTTCATATTCGAATTCGATACGAAATTTAAAAATCCTCGTTTCAATTTTCGTACTAGTACGAAAATTAATTTTCGTGCCCATCCCTACACGGGTGTCCAACATTTCGAACATTATGGTAGCTGTAAAGCAGGTCTACATATATTTTTTACTCATTTTCAACAGTTTTTACTGACACAAAAGTCACAAGAATGAAACTTTGACAAAACACTCTCATTTACATAGCAAAAACAGATTCTCTGGATTGTAAAATTGATTTTTGCTCAGAAATCGTGAAAACAAGCTGTATAACATGATTTAGTAAGTAAGTAAGTAAAGTTTACTACGTCCAGTAAACCAAAATATAGATCAGTCAGGACGATGGGTGGGCTGGGCCGCTCCTTTATGTACTTATCGAATTTTAACTCAGATATCTTTATACGAAAACCATTGAGTGTGCGTATATTGACAACTTCTGTAGGCAATGCATTCCAAATAGTTACAACTCTATTAGAAAAGAAGCTCTTAGCTAAATCCAAACGTGTATACATACCTACTGTACAATACAGCTTTAAATTATGCCCTCTAGTTCCAACCACAGGTGCAAACTGAAAAAAGCTCTCCACCGGCACATCCACCAAACCATTGATGATTTTGTAAACCATTATTAGGTCACGTTGTATGCGTCGCTCTTCTAAAGATTTTATATTTAGTGTTTTTAAACGTTCTGGATAGGTCAGAAATTGCAACCCAGGCAAACGACGGGTAAACAGACGCTGCACTCTCTCCACAAGATCAATATCTTTCAAAAAGCAGGGATTCCAAACCTCAGTTGCATACTCTAATTTGGAACGTACAAATGATTGGTAAAGACGCAACAAGAACCAATGGTCACGCGATTGAAAAGTTTTATAGATCATATTTATCATCTGAAATCCTTTTGCTGCAATCCTTTGGCAGTGCAAAGAAAACTTTAGATCATTTGAAATTGTAACTCCAAGGTTGACTATGTTACGTACAGCAGGAATCAATACATTATCCAAATGGTACTCTGTTTCAGCATTACCGTAACCCAAATGCAGAACTGAACACTTTTGAAGGGCTACAGCCAGCTGCATTTCGGTAGCCCAGGTATATACGTTCCTTAAATCGGCTCTCAAGGAATCATTTATTTGATTGCTTTCAACCGCAAAATAGATCTTGGCATCATCAGCGTAAAGTTTTAGCTGAGAAAACTTTAACACTGTTTCAGGATCATTTATATACACTAAGAACAAGACTGGTCCAAGTAAGCTACCTTGCGGGACTCCTGATTTAAGATCACATTCAGATGAAAATTGATTTCCCACTGAAACTAGCTGTCTGCGATCCGTTAAATACGCCTCTATCCATTGTAACATGCCACCAATAACCCCCAAACAATCTCAGTTTTTTAATCAGTTTAAGATGAGATACACTGTCAAATGCTTTTGCTATATCCAGATAAATTATATCTATAGTTTGTTTCTTTTCTAAAGCTAAAGTCCAATCATGAAGGCATGTCAAAAGTTGAGTTACAGTAGACCGTTTGGCCAAAAAACCATGTTGAGCATCTGTAATTAATATATTTGCTTTCAAATGTTCTACCAGTTTTTCACGTATCAAAGACTCCATTACCTTACTACGGGAAGACAAAAGACTAATTGGACGGTAATTTTTTACATTAGATAAATAAACTACCCTTTTTGTGCAACGGAATTATTTTAGACTTCTTCCACTCATTTGGTAACGTACTAGATGCAAAAGAAAAACTGAAGTTTCTTTCTAAAGGTTTGGCTACGACACTTGCTAGATTCTTAAGAATAAACTGAGGAATCTCATTTTTGGTAGCGTTCTGGAGTATGATTTTTTCTATATAAACAGTGAAGACGTTTCTGCCTCCTGTGTAAACTTCGAGTATCGAAAGACCAGGAAGTACTATGTTTTTGATGAAATTCACACAAGGGCACATGCTTTTCAATGCAAGAGTTCATTAACTCCCAGAACTTGCGCCAAAAAGCATTTACATCAGCACATGAATAAAAAAAGTCATACCACCAGTTTATATTGTTCAACTCTTCAAATATATTTTCATTATCTGTTTTTGCAAAATTTCAAAACGTTTTCTAAATGATTTGGCTAAGTGCCAGTTGTCGTGAACAATCACGAGCTTTAAGCCTAAAGTGGGGTGTCATAGAATTTAGACTTGGTAGGGTGGTGATTGGTCGACGCGCAGTTGAGTGGGCGTGGCCTATTTGTTTATTGTCGGCGCGTGTTTCTAGAATATTCTATGTACAAAGTATAGGCGCGCCTTTATTGTTTCTGGAACTTTCTGTGCCTCGCCTCCTATTGATTGGTGGGCGGGGCCTTCTAGAACTTTCTGGCCATTGTATATATATAGGCGCGTATGATGTGATATGACGTCATATTCTAGAACCTTCTAGAATGTTCTATTGTACTATATAAGCAGCGCGCCGGCCAGTGTACGAACTTATGAAGAAATTGGTCTATTGTTGAATTGATTGTATAAGAGAAATAAAGGTGCTCTGCTCTTTCTATTGAGCATCACTAATACCCTTGTTTGTTTTGGAGTCAGATAATACAGTCAGCCCCCAGAAAGACTTTTGTGGTCCGCAACCGCCACAAAACTGGTGAGCCCGACGTGATCGGTGGCCGGCTGACATGGTCATCTTCTTGCTGGACTGACTCTATTGACTGAAAAAGAGACTCTCCAGACTGGTGCTGCCCTGGACATTGGCCAACAAGAAGAAAGAAGAAAGAAAAACTGTGGTCAAGATGAAAAAGGTGCCATCCAAAGGAATGGTCAAGCTGCTGGAGAGACACTGCATAACGAACCGAAATCAACTGGAGCGGGCCCTGGACTTGGCAGGTAAGCTCATTGACTTGAAAGCCCCTGTCTCTGAGCTAAGGGGGATAGAGCACCGAATAGACTCCCTCCATCAAAGCTATGATGAGGCCTTCGAAAAGTGGACTATGGCTTTGGCTGCAAGAGAAGCAGCTGAAGATGAAAAAGGAGAAGAAGGACTCTTAGAGGCTTTGGACGCAGCCTTTCAAGAAGATAGTCTGTTCATGGACATATATGGAGAAACCAGCAAGAAATTGATGAGGGAGATCGTCCGCCAGTCCAAAGAGCCTGAAACCCAAGTAAAAGCAGTGGAGGTGTCCCAACCAGCTAAGGCCACAGTTCCCAAACCTGTCCCTGCTCCTGCTGTCACTGATCCAGAGCTTCTACTGATGGAGAAAATGAAGGCGCAACAGCAGAAGCAAGCTGAAAGACAAAAGAAGCTAGATCAAGAGCAAGCTGAATGGCAGCAGAGACTAGAGCAACTGTTATCCAAGATACAGCAACAGCAAGAAGAGAAGCAAAAAGAATGGGTGGCCCAGATGCAGAATAAAGCGGCCAAATGGAAACAAGAGTCAGAAGAAAGATGGCTGAAAATAAAGCGCCAGATGCAGAATGATCATCTTGAGAGACAAGACAGCATCAAGAAAGAAGAAAAGCCAGAAGTCCAGCTGCCCAAACTGACCTTCAACTATGATCCGAAGAAATCATTGCTGTTTGGTCTCCCTAGCGCCAAAGAAGATTCAAGATCCAAGGATCTGAGAAGTCCAGAGACGCAGAATTCAAAAGTCAGCTTCCTGTGGAGAGGATATTGGAGCAAGCAAGAAAAAGCTGATGGCCCACTGGATGCCACAGAAGAAAACAAGGCCATGAACCAGGTCAAAGAAGAAGTGAAGCAGGAGGACAAGAAGGAGAAGAAGGAAAGGAAAAAGACTCTGGATGAGCAGCCAAAGAAGGGAGAAATAAAGAAGGAGGTCAATGGACCGCCACAAGTGGAGATGACTTGGTATGATGACAAGTAGAATTTAGACTTGGTAGGGTGGTGATTGGTCGACGCGCAGTTGAGTGGGCGTGGCCTATTTGTTTATTGTCGGCGCGTGTTTCTAGAATATTCTATGTACAAAGTATAGGCGCGCCTTTATTGTTTCTGGAACTTTCTGTGCCTCGCCTCCTATTGATTGGTGGGCGGGGCCTTCTAGAACTTTCTGGCCATTGTATATATATAGGCGCGTATGATGTGATATGACGTCATATTCTAGAACCTTCTAGAATGTTCTATTGTACTATATAAGTAGCGCGCCGGCCAGTGTAGGAACTGAACGAAGTGAGAAACTAACTGAGTTACTAAGAAGAAGAATTTGTTTATTGTTGTTACAGAAAGAGAAAACAAAAGTGCTCTGCTCTCTCTATTAAGCAACACTACCCCTATTTCTTTTGGAGTCAGATAAAACTGTTAGCCCCCAGAAAGACTTTTGTGGTCTGCAACCGCCACACCAGTTAGTGTACCGGGTGCACTAACAGGATCACATTTTTTGTTGAGGAAAATGCTAAGTGCTGGTTAGTGTACCCGGGTACCCAATGCAGCACTCTCCGGTACACCTTTTTGATGAAGGTAAGAAAGAATCTGTCAAAAACAAGAGAAACGTAAACGTTCTTTACTAAAAGTGTTTAAATAATAAAGCCCTGGGGTGCCTCTTTTCACGGCCTGGCCTGGAATATCAAATTTAGAGTCGGCCCCGATGACCTTTTGCGCCGGACGGCCCGGTCCGTTCCGGGAAAGCTAAAATCGCCGAAAAATCTTGCCAAATCACTTGTGCGAGACCTATGTACAGTACAGTACGTACAAAAGAAACATTTCTAATGACGCTACAAGATGAAGAGTTTGATAGTTTGTGTGAGTGTTGTTGTGTGTTTCTTCCTGTGCGGTTGTTGTGTATGATTCAGTGAGTGCGCGTGTGTGTGTGTTGTGTTGTGCAACTCTACTAGTAAAGACTCCTCATTCCTTTTCAAAGCCTAAACATTTTTAAAGAAAAGCTTGTTTTGGCTAAAGTACAACCTAGCCGCGTCGTTGGCTCAGTGGGTAGCTCGCTGCCTCTGAGTCACGGCGGCCCCTGCATCCCTAGCGGTTGAAGTGGTTCATCCTCTCGGCGCGGCAAGTTTCTTGCTGCAAAGAGTTGGTCGTCAGCACAACGCTCCACCCAGGCCACCGAAAGCTGGTTACAGCGAGTAGGTAAAATGGGAACCAACTGGATCTGCCGTTGAGCCGCTCCACAAAGCATGCCGCGTTGGGAAGAACATCTACGATGTCAGAAGCTGTCTGAGAAACCAACTATGCCGGGGAGCCCTCGGCCGTCGGGAGCTGTCAGCATCATGGCATCGACACGCCGGCCGCCCTCCTGGTGACCGGCACCCAGCAGCATGGCTAGGAGTGGCTGGCAGTGAAAGAAGGGAAACGTCCGAGATGACGAATCACGGGGAAGCGAAATGGACCTCGAGTCTGATCGCAGGCTGTAAGGCCCCCCGCACATCGGATCGGATCGGAAGTACAACCTACATTTTAATATATATATAAATCCAATCCATCCTTGGCAGACTCCAACCGGAACAACCCAGCCAAAATTCTCTGCCGGGCGGCTGTGCAGGGCTCTAATGATGACCAGAATGCGTTTTATATTGCGTTTATTTTTCAAATTTCCCCCCCTCGTCAGTTAGAATCCCAACCACGCCTCCTTAAACCACTAAAACTGTTAATTTTAAGCTAAAAATGCCTTTCAAATGCGTTTTTGAAGGCTAATTTTTCAACATTCCTCGATGAGACAAAAGTGACGTCATCATTGGCCGAACCCCCTCCCTCTTGTCACCATTTGGCAAACCCCCTCCCCTAACCAATGACTGTGATGTGTCTGTTGGCGCAGGATAATCTAGTCACTGGGCTTCGCTGCGTGCCCGTATTTTGGTAACAAAGTTCTTTTATGCACAAAAACTCAGTGAAAAGGTTAGCTTCTGGTTTTGAAAAGCGAAATGTTCAGGCTAAGTTAAAACTCTGTTGAGAGCAATCTGATCCACTTATCTCTCTGTCATGTAGGCATTAGTCCTTCTTTCTGTATGGTCAAGTTGCTTTAGTAATGTTTTAGTAATGTTGCTTAGTATTCTCACCATAAATTTCAGCTTAAAATTTTCAGTTCTTACTTTATGAACTTCTATACATTCTATATTACTTCTTCTAACTGTCTGTTTCAATTTAGTGTGATTGATGTTAAACAATATATTTTGTCATGCTGGCCTGTGTTCCTAGTATTGATTTGGTACTTGCCCTACTACAGGTAACTTGGAAAACGAAGCGATTACTCCATGAATCTAGATCTCTATGAGCAATTTTGGTAATATGGAATCGGACCCCCTAAGCAGACGGTTCTATGAAATCCTCCTCAGTCGGAAAACTACCTTTTTAAAGTTAGTCTTAGTTAGCCCAAGATAAGCCTAGGCTGGAGTCTAAGCCTATGCTATCTTACAAAAAGTGAAAATAGGTAGAAATTTGTTGTAGGATTAGTTAACTGGCATATTTATTACCAGTCTTCTCTGTACATCCCATATAAGGTCATAGATTGATTGGTTTGGTAAGCACCTAGCCAATGCATGACTTTGTGATTCCTGCCACTACCTGTCAGTAGCAGGATATATGGCACCAACGCTATATATTGTTATTTGCTACGCTGGTCAAACATGTCTAATACAAAAGAGCATTTGACCAGCAACCCGTTCAGTTCATGTTTCACTATCTAATACAAAAGAACGTCGCAGCTCTGTTTCAATCGACGACAAGAAACTTCCGTTCCGTGAGGATGAACAATTTTTGAAAAGCACTGTGAGGGAGCTTTATGCTTGTACTCGCAGTGCTTGCGTGTGCTTTCGGTTTGTGCTAAAGAAGGTGGTGTGACCGTGCAGAACATGCCATGTCTTTCAGATTATACAAACGTGGGGTGAACTGTCTGGATACTTGGTGGTCGCTAAGAATCAGACATACAAGGAGACCATTTTGGAATTCGTAAAGGACCTAGGTCAAATGCGAATCGAATACTCGAACGATCCAGAAAAATTTTGTGTGTTTGAGGCTTTCAGGCAATCGAAGATATGATAGAGCAGGAAAAGCAAAAAGTGCGTGAAAACACTACAAAAGTGGCTGGGTGTTCAAGTAGAAGAAAACGACTTGCTAGAAAAAATGACAATTTGGTACACCCATTCGGGTGTATAGATTCGGGCAAACTTTTTAAGTACCGACAGGTGTGATTCAGAGAGGCCAATGGGCCGTTCCCCTCCTTATCTTCCAGTCTATGGAACCATGTCTCTGGGGCTAATTGATTCTCTATTTTCCATACATGTAACAGGCCATCCGCCGATGGGGGAGGGGGGTTGGGGGGGGTCTGGCGCCGGCCGGAGGGGTCTGAGCCAAATTTTTGGGAGAGGGTAGGGCACTAAAAAACGCTCAAAAATTTACTTGCCAGAAAAATCGGAGGAGGGGGGGCGGCGAAATCGTCTCTGGGGGGGCATCCGGGGGGGGGTCTGGCCTAAGTCGGGTGGGGGGGCAGACCCCCTGTTACATGTATGCTATTTTCCTATTTCTTGCTAACATTTCGTACAGTATGAGTGTGCGAAGATAAACCTTCTCTTTCTCTAACCAACAATTTGACTAGTCTACAAATACAGTTCGGTTTAGTCTCAATTATACAGGATGAAAAGAACAATGGAAAACATAGAGACTAGCAGCCCAGTCTGCCGAGGCAATTGGGCTACGATAGGTCAGCCGCCAACGGTCTGTCGGTATTGCTGGTAGCTCCAAGTATCCAGAACTCTACGTTTTGAAATCAAAGTAGGGATGCAAATGGTATAAAAAATACCAAATACCAAATAGTAGATGGTATTTTCTATACCAAATAATACCAAATAATTCCAAATAGTTACTAAACAGGTCGCTAGCTGTTTGGAATGAGCGCAAAGTCACACTTTTTGTTTTTACAGCAAAAATAATAAGTTTTGCCTCAGTGGAAGAGTTTTTGTTGCATCTAAAAGAAATCTAGTCATGCCAAGAAAGAAAACGAGTAGAATTTGGTGGTTTTTCACTGACTCGGGAAATGGGCAAGCAGCACGTTGTGACGTTTGCGGTCTAGGCTCGGTCTCGATAAAGGGGCCGTCCATAAACGACGTCGTTCCAAAACCCAGATTTTTCGGAGCCCCCCTTCCCCCAAAATCGCCTTGCGTCCTTTCACGGGGGCCCACTCCCACTTTTTGAGAATTTTCCATGAATGGTTGTTCTAAGCTAAACTGGTCAGAATTCCTTGTTCTTTTGTTGCTCAGAAACGGCAAAGAGACGTCTTGTTCTGCGTATCTGCATTGTTAAACTTTTAGTAAATTAGAAATAATGAGAAAACTCTGAACAGAAGCGCTCTGACAGAGTATACAGTGCAAAATATGCAGAATTTATCGCTTAAAAGCTAATTGTTTAGTTATTTAGACTATTTGGTATTATTTGGTATAAAAAAATACCAAATACCGGTAAAGGTTAACAATCTAGGTCCCTCAGTGGCCGGCCAAATCAATAATTGGTCTGGCCGCCATTTTATAAGGAAGAGGTCAGAGCCGGCCGCTGGCTGCCTGTGCGCACCAATTATAAGTCGGGCCGTGCAAGAATGCTAAACACGACCTCAATGCTAAAATAGCACCAGATTGCGCGGTAACAACAGCAACAGACAACAAGTGATTCCGTTCCGTTAATAAGCTATAATAAGGACCGATTAGGCATTAATGACCGATTACGAAGTGTATATATAACAAGGAGTTATCAAATGGCATCACACTGGTCCTGCTCTTGTAATCTCTCTCGAATATGGAACCAGCTATCTTTCGATTCGTCAGAAACGTTTCCGCTCCTCGCGACGCTATGCTTTACTGTCAGCAGCGATCGTTGATTCGATGTACGCCTCCGACATGTCCCATTGTTGCTTGTGGACGACAGATGACACTAGTCTCTGATTCGTGCTACAAGAACGAAGGTTTTGTTTGGCGGTGCCCGACTCACAAAGGCCGCAAAAAGTCGATCAGAGCTGGTTCTTGGTTCGAGAACTCGAACATTCCACTGGCCACGAACTTGCTGCTGGCCTACATGTGGTCGTTCGACGTTCCCGTGTCCACCGCCTCTCTCTTGTGTTCTGTGTCGAAACCGAGTGCCACTCAGTGGTACCAATACTTCCGAGATGTGTGCTCACACTGGCTCTTGGCCAACCCCATTCGCTTGGGAGGTCTCGGTCAGGTGTGCGAAGTGGATGAGAGTGTGATGGCCAAATCCAAGTATACCACCGAGGTCGCCACGTCAGGGAGCGATGGGTGTTCGGAATCTACGACCGTCAACAGAAGATCGGCGTGCTGCAGTTTGTCGATGACCGCAGCAGTGCCACCCTGCTCCCCATCATCGTCGAACACTGCGCCCCTGGAACTCACATCTACTCAGACCAGTGGCGCGCGTATGATCGAATCCCGACCCTGCCTGTTCAGCCCCCCTTCCAGCACTCCTCTGTCAATCACTCGGAGAACTTTGTGGATCCGATGACCGGGGTTCACACCAACAGCGTAGAGAACTTCTGACGCAACGCTAAGCGAAAATTCAAAAGTATGAACGGCACTCATGTAAATATGATCCCCTCCCACCTCGATGAGTTTATGTGGCGTCAGTTTCATGGCTTGAAGGGCGCGGCTGTTTTCGATAATCTTTGTACGCAAATCTCGTTGTGGTACGCTACTCCCTAGTCTGTGTCTGTATAATACGTTTACGTGTCTGTTCAAGTTGTGGTACGCTACTCCCTAGTCTGTGCCTGTATAATACGTTTACGTGTCTGTATGTATTGTACGTTAGAGTCTTTGCTCAATTGTGTGCCTTGTATTGTATGTGCGCTTGAATCTTCGTATTGTATAGTGTGTGTGTGTGTGTGTGTGTGCAGACTTCTCAAAATAAACAGATATTCTCAACTTCCTATTGTTTGGCATTATTGCACCGCCGGACTTCTAATTGGTGCGCACGGGCAGCCAGCGGCCGGCTCTGACCTCTTCCTTATAAAATGGCGGCCAGACCAATTATTGATTTGGCCGGCCACTGAGGGACCTAGATTGTTAACCTTTACCCAAATACCAAATAATACCAAATACCTAGAAAATACCAAATAATACCGAATAATACCAAATAATACCGGATACCATTTGCATCCCTAAATCAAAGCAAAGCAAAGCAAAAGCAAGCGCCGGGAAAAGAGAGAATTGTTAGGGCTAAGACTGATGAGTGAGTGGAGGAAAGAAGGAGCTGAGTCAAAATCACCTGAGGCAGTCTCTGAAGCTGACACCGACGATCTGATTCTGAGCGGCGTGGAATTTATGAACAGCACTCTCTCCTCCGCCCACCTACCCACCACCTCTCAGACTCAGCACACTATTGATTTGTAAGTTCCATCCACCTTATTACTGTCTGTCTATATCCAGAAGGGATGGTACCAGGGTAAAATGCCGTTACCGTTACCGTATACCTAACATTTTCGATGCCGTATTATTTATAGTGTGCTCCAAGTAATAATTATAATAATAAGCGAGAAACTCTTCTTGGTAGTGAAGAGAGAGAGAGAGAGCAGTTTACTGACAAAACAACAATGACAATAGGGTTAGACCAGTGTGTGTTATGTAGTGCAAATCTGTTCAGTAGTTAAGTTCGAACGAAGGTATATCTGCCGTTTACCTGTCTAAAACCGTACAGCGACTAGAGATGCAATCGTAATCCGGTATTATCTGGTATATGTATTGAAACGAAAGTGAAGGCTTTACTAGTAAATCTGGTATGCAACACAACAAACACACACTCTCAAGCGCACGCACACACACAACCACTCGATAACTTAATAATACAAACACTCCGAATCACACATTCCTTCATCACTCCCCCTCACGAGTGTCAACTGGGCCGCCGCTGTGCCTGACAATCGGGGAATGAACGAACGAGCGAGAACTGCTCTTCCTCTGTTGACTCGGCGTCTCCAGTAACCTGCTCTGCACTGACACCGTGCTGACTCGATCGCTTACGCGCCGCGTTTCGGCCTTTCTGTGCCTTGGCGTTCATCTGACGTCTTGTAACCGGTAGAATAGCCTTCCATCTTTTGTCCAACGAATTCAAATGAAACAGCATTCTTCTCCTCTGTCTTCTTGTTCTTCTTCCCACTCTCTTTCTTCTTCTCTCAACTCTCCTTCTCTTCATTCTCTTCACCCTCTTCATTCTCAACTTCTTCCTCACCATCCATCTTCTCTTTATCATCATTTTACTTCTCAAAACCTTGCTCCACATCACTTTCATCCTCATCATTCTCTCTCCTCTCAGCACTCTTTTCCTCATCTTCTTCACCTTCTTCTTCTTCTTCCTTCTTCCTCCAAATATCCTTTCTCTTCCTCTCTCACCTTCCTTCCTTTCTTCTCTCTTCCTTCTCACAAACCTCTCCAAACGAAAACCAGAGCTCATAATTTCACAAGGTGCTTGCTGCACAAAATCAATGGGAACGAATTGAGAACGGCTTTCCGCCAAACAAAGAGACTCTGGAACTCCATCAACTAACTGTGCGTCATCCTTCCCTACTTCTTTCTTCCTTCCCCTCTTTATCTTTCTGCTTTCCACATCTAAGAGAACAGGATCGTCCGTGACTGAACAAACTGCCAATCGATCAACCGTTGAACCATCTTGGACGTCCTGAAGAACAGACTGGAACAAAGCCAAATCTTTAGCGTCAGCAGAGGCCACATTGTCGGGTTCGTCCGCGTGTGCCCCAGAAAGCGCGCAATGAGAAGGTGCTTGCTGCACAACATCAACAGAACTGGACTCAAAATGGCCTTGTGCCAAACAAAGAACAACTGGAGCTCCATCAACTAACATCACCTCTCTATCTTTGTCCACCTCTTTGTTCTCCTCGACTTTCTTCACTACTACTTGACCATCTTTGGGAGCCTCTGTGCACGAAAAAACCTCTTTAGTTGAACGGGAATGCCCAATGATAGGGGGATCGACCATTAACCCAGTAAATGGAGTGTTTAATGAGCCGACTTGGACATCTGAAGTACCAGAACACGAATCCTTTGCCTCTTTCATGGGAGCCTTGCTGCGTTGAGACAGGTATTGGTCGAACATATGGTCAAGGCGCTGCTGTTGTTTGATCCACCATTGCCATTGCTGTTCGAGATCACGCTGGCCTTGTTCTCGTAGAAGTTGGAGGGATTCAAGAAATGTAGGTGTCGTCATGTGAGCATCAGATGGGGCACGGCTGTGCCTGATGATCACGGGCACTGGTAGTTTGAGGTTGGAAACAGGAGAAGCTTGATAGTAGAACATGAACTTTGTACACAACAAACACACACTCTCAAGCGCACGCACACACACAACCACTCGATTACTTGATAATACAAACACTGCGAATCACACATTCCTTCATCTATACCGGATAGTCCGGTATTTTTTTGCTCTAAAACACTATCCGGTGTATTTTGGATATACATTCTTGGTCATATCCTGCCTTGAAAGCATCGAAAAAGTGCATTTTTAACCTGAAAACTGCTGTATTTCCTTAAAACTTGATCATCATTACTATTCAGTATTATCCGGTATTCTTAAAAACTATCCGGTATCCGCATACATGGGCCGGAAAAATCCGGAGGGGGGTAGGGGGGTCTGGAGACCTCGGGGGGGGGGGGGGTCTCCGAAAAAAGGTAAAAAACGCCTATTTTGCCTTAAATAAGCGAAAATTTCCTCCCTCCGGGTGGGGGAGGGGGGTATGGCAGGCCGAGGGGGAAGGGTTATCCCCCCTTACCCCCGGCCCATGTATGGGTATCCGGTAACCGGTATTTTTCTTTACGGTTGCATCTCTAACAGCGACAAAGCACCGTAACCTTGGTTTGGATACTTTTCCTAAACATCTCAATCGACTGCAAAAAAATATAGGTTACTGTGTAACTACTGTATCGCCGATTACAGTATTTTTGATCGTAAGCCTCAAACCTAAACCTGAACTTAAGCCCTAAGCCTAAGTCTGAACCTAAGGTCTAAGTATGAACCTAAGGCCTAAGCCTGAACCTAAGCCTAAGCCTGAACCTAAGCCTAAGCTTAAACATGAGCCTAAGCCTAAGCCTGAACCTAAGTCTAAGCCTAAACATGATCCAAAACCTGCAGCTAAGAAATGATCGAAATAGGATGATTTAAAAAATACCGTCACCCGGGATACTGTAGATACAATAACCCATATTTACCGTCGTAAGGCCCATTCAGATCGGATCGGATACCATATAGCAGAGAATAGCGTACCAAGGCGTACCCCGGTGCCATCAAAGCTCAGAATGGCGTTAAATGTTAGGTTGTAAAAGTTGCAGGTGTGTTTCAGTATGAGACTTTCAGAGATGCAGTGAATGGTGGTGAGTACAGTGTGGCCGCAGCAGCTCCCGGTGTGGACGCAACCCCAGAGAGTCAGCAGTTGCCGCCGGGAGCTAGCGCTTCCTTCTACTCCCGCTTGACCCGCAGTAGTGGGGCCAGACGCTCTCTGAACTTTGACACTCAACTGGGGGCACCGACTCATCGGTCGGCCCCCAACACCCCCCAGTCGAAAGTGACCCCCTCCAGCGGTTGTTTGAAGAGTTCCAATTCTACTCTCAAAGCGCTCGCTGTTAGCTTTTCCACCCAGCCCAAAGTTAGAAAGATGCAGCACAGTCAAGATGATAAGGTAATTTAATTTTTTGTTTATATTGCCTTTTTAGGCAGCTGAGAACTGGCATAAAATGACAGAAAATATCTTCTAAAACAACCGTTGTTGCATATTAAACAATACATGTAGATATGGAAACGCTAAATTCGATCGAGAAAGGCATTTTAAGCTAATAATGGGTAATTTTCCGGCTCCGGGCCGACCTGGGGGAGGTGGTAGGTGGGGTTTTGCGTAGGGGGGGTCGAGGGGGTTTCGCCCAGAGGAGGTCCAAAATTTCAAAAAGCTCGAAAACGCCTGGAAATGCGTTTTTAGTGCATATTTTTCAGTAAGGACGCTAAAAATCACTATTTTAAGCTGCCAAATAGCGTTTTAGAGCTAAAAACAAGCAAAAAATGACAAAAAGGCTTCCAAAAACACTGTTTTCTCTTAAATATCAGCAGTGGAAGCGCCAAATTCGGTTTCCAAAGGCTTTTCAAGTGAATTTTAGGCTAAAAATTAGTGATTTCTGAGCCAGTTTATTAGTACTGCAGCCACTACGACTTGTATTTTTGGGTCGGGTGAGAGAGGTTTGGCCTTTCCAGCTAGCAGTGTAACCATACATGGGCCGGGGGGCTCTGGGGGTTTTGCCCACCCCCAACTTGGGCTCGCCCCCCCCCAAACGACCCCACCCACCCACCTGAAGCCGACTTTTGTTCCTGACCCCACCCACCTAAATCGCCGCGACCCCCCCAAACCGGCAGGCCCACCCCCAAATTTTCGGATTTTGACTGCCCCCAACCCATTTTTCCGGCCCATGTATGAGTGTAACCCCTAGTACATGTATGAGCTTGACTTAACGTAATACTTTAGCAAAAGAAGACCCAGTAAGATTACGAAAATACTAATTTTGTTTATCTAGCAGCTGCAGATTGTGTACCAGTAGTAGAGGTAGAGGTAGATGTAAATGTGGTTGGTTTGCAGACAGCAGAGTCTACCAGTCAGTCTCTGTCTATGCCGAGTGTCAGCGAGTTGTCGGCTGAGGTGGATGCAGTCTTCACCGACCTTCACCAGCAATTCGGACGGCTTTCAAAAATGTCACAACTAACCAGTCAACAGCAAGAAGGTAGCTTTTCTAGTAGATACATGAGCTCTTTTGGTAGATCAATTCAACTAAATTAGCTGGCTTGCTTCGTATAGAACAGTCAGGCACTTAACGCCGTTTATGGTACCGACACCATATAAGGTGAAGGTACCGTGGTGCCACCACAGTCGCCGAACTTGGGGGCACCATGGTACCACTACCCTAGTTACCGCTACCATATATGGTACGAAATCTGAACAGAGTAGTACCATATGGTTCCGTCACCATATATGGTACAACCACAGGTCCCGAACATAGGGGTACCATATTTGGTACCGGCACCTTATATGGTGTCGGTACCATAAACGGCGTTAAGTGCCTGACTGTAGAAAGCTCTGTGCTTTCTTAAATAGAGAACAATAGCTTTTGTTATTGAACCTGTTACAGGCTGGCACTCTACGTCCTTTATGGTACCGACACCATATAAAGGTAGGGGTACCATATAGGGTGCCACCACAGTCCCCCAACGTGGGTGTACCATATAACCCCCTCCGGATTTTTCCGACCCATGTATGGATTTAGGCCAGACCCCCCGGATGGGGACCTCCGAGACGATTTTTTAGGACCCCTCTCCGATTTTTTTCTGGCAAGTACTTTTTTGGCACATTTTTTACGATTTCAGACACAGAAATTGGCAAAATCGCCTGCAAAATTTAGCCGAAAAATTGCGATTTTTTTAGTGCCCAACCCTCCTCCCAAAATTTTCTGCTCAAGCCCCCTCCCCCTACCACATATGGTGCCGGTCCGGTACCATAAAGAGCGTTAAGTTCCTGACTACCAGTAGTAGTAGTATTATTACTTACTTAGTATTATTACTTAATTATTACTTATTATTACTGAAGTATTATTACTTATGCAAGATAGATTTATTTCAGCTGGTGTAAATAACTGGTCTAACCGAGACAGTGGAGAAGAAGCGTTTCTGTCAGGTCTGGAGAAAGCAGAGTTGCGCGAGTTGTTGGAGGCGGAGAGTGTGAAGAGGACGCACTGCGAGAGGAAAATCCAGTTGCTGCAGAACCGCTCGCTCGCTCTCGAACAGACCTTGGCCCTTTCTCAGACCGTCTGTCACAACCAGAACACTGCTCTGGCACAGGTAATAAACTACACCCTTTGGATGGATGTGCCGTCCTAACCCTGCGTCCATCACGCACACCATCATCCTGCCCTGCCCTTCCTTCGCTGCCACCCTAAACACATGCTCGGTTCAGTCTGGTCGGGCCTCAGTGTAGCTTGTTTGTTTGTTTGTTTGTTTGTTTGTTTGTTTGTTTGTTTGTTTGTTTGTTTGTTTGTTTGTTTGTTTGTTTATGAGTTCCACTGTCCTTTCGGACAGCTCAGGACACCCCTTGCTCTTTTTCAGAGCCCTTCAATGGGGTAGCCCTGTTTACAAACAACCCTCCCCTTTGCTGCCAATAAGCTGTCCCCGTTGCCGTTTGTTCCAACACATGTGGTTGCTATTGTAGCTTTATGTGCTTAGGCAGATCCAGTCGGTTCCCATTTACCTACTCGCTGTCACCAGCTTTCGGTGGCCTGGGTGGAGCTTTGTGCCGACCACCAACTCTTTGCGGCAAGAAACTTGCCGCGCCGAGAGGATGAACGCACGACGTCCCGGCCGAAACCACTACACCAACTGTGCCGGCTGATGCCTATTCAGTCTGCCACTTAACCTTTACGCTACTGGCACCGTATATGGTACCCAACGTTCGGGACTATGCTGAAACCATATATGTTACCCAGCATACATGTAACAGGTCATCCGCCGATGGGGGGAGGGGGGGTTGGGGGGGTCTGGCGCCGGCCGGGGGGGGTCTGAGCCAAAATTTTGGGGGAGGGGCTGGGCACTAAACAACGCTGAAAAATCGAAAACAAAAACGCAATTTTTTGGCTAAAAATTGCCAAAAATCGCTAATTTGGGCTGAAATGAAATACAGCTGAAAAGTGCTGTTTTGCAGGCGATTTTGGCAATTTTTGTGTGTGAAATTGTAAAAAATTGCAAAAATTTGCTCGAAAATTTACTTGCCAGAAAAATCGGAGGGGGGGGTCGGTGAAATCGTCTCGGGGGGGGTCCCATCAGGGGAGGTCAGGGATAAGTCGTGAGGGGCGCAGACCCCCCTGTTACATGTATGGTACCCAGCAATTTGAAATCTCAAAAACTTACAGCTAGCCCAGCTGTACGCTGGGCCTTCAAAAAAATAAATTGCCCCACGAGTGGGGACTTCCACGTAGTGGTTGCGCCTCAGCGTTCAGGCGTAAAATGAACGACCTGAAACCTGACCGCGACAGGTTTTCTACTAGGATGCAATCATCTGGCATGGGCCAAGGGGATCTGGGGGGGGGTTACCCAGGTGCACCCATACATGGGCCGGAAAAATCCGGAGGGGGGTAGTCGGTCTGGAGACCTCGGGGGGGGGGGCTTTCCCCCGAAAAAAAGGCCAAAAAACGCCTATTTTGCCTCGAGGGGGAGGGGGGTATGGCCGGCCGAGCGGGTGGGGTGGGGTATACCCCCGGCCCATGTATGGGTGCACCCCAACTTGAGCTTGTCGTAGCACAGACCCGTAATCTTTATCTTTGTCAATCTTCAGTTGTCCATTGCAGTCAGGCACTTAACGCAGTTTATGGTACCGGTACCTAGGGTGGCGGTACTGTATATGGTACCCAACGTTCGGGGACTGTGCTGAAACCATATATGGTACCCATCACCCATGATGGTGCGCACCATCTATGGTACGAAATCTGAACGGAGCGGTACCAAAGTGGACCGCCAGTTCGGTTCCCATTTACAGTTAGGTTCTTAACGCCGTTTATAGTACTGGCACCATATAAGGCGCTGATTTTTGCGTCTGAAAATTTGCTTAAAAATTGCTTGCCAGAAAAATCAGAAAGGGGCGTCGGAAAAATCGTCCCGGGGGGTCTGACCAAGGTCGGGTGGGGGTAGACCCCCTGTTACACGTATGCCGGTTCCGTTAGCGTTTTTATCTGAGCGACACCCGAGCTTAACAGTCGAACTTTTAGTAATTTATTCTAGTATAATTTCCAAGCGAAACCTATTTTCACGCACTACAGCAATGCCTAGCAGCATGGAAAAAACAGCCCCAGAAATTGTGCTCTTTTGCTAGGGGTGCCTCCAGAGCGGGGTCGGCTGACGACGCACCGGAGGGGGAGGGAGGACGCAGCTAAAAACGACGTCGCATTTTTCGGAATTTTTTGGAACTTTGATTGTGTTATTTTCAATTTTTGTTTATTCTAACAAAGGTTCTAAATATAGAAAAGGTTCCCAGAGTGGCTAGTAGGCATATATTCTATTGATTGCGCAGTATGGTAACAAGAAAAATATTACAGTAGTACTGTGGGGAGTGGAGTAAATGGGAAACGACGCCGGCTTAAGGGAGGGGGTCCCAAGAAACGACGCAAGACGATTTTGGGGGGAGGGGGTCCGATTAGAAATTAGGTTTTAGGTGAAATTACCAGCTGATTAATTTCCAGACCACTAATTATGGTGCGCACCGCCGCTGAGTGGCACATTCTTACTGCTCTTTTATGCATTCTCGCTTAAACTTTATACTAAACTTACAATAACATTCAATCAGTTTGTGTGCAGTTGAGTTTTTGGTGTTATATCTAATGCAGTATCTAATGTAGAGTGCGAACTGGTATTGGGTATTGGGTGTATTGGGGTGTTTTCCAGGTATTGGGTATTGGGGTTTTTACCCTCCAATACCCAATACTAAATTGGACAATTAAAAATAGATCTGAAAAAATCCGAAGTTGATCGATGATTCGGTTTAGTAAGCTGTTTTCGCGTTAAGGAGCCGTCCATAAACGACGTCGTTCCAAAATCCCGATTTTTCGAAGCCCCTCCCCCAAAATCGCCTTGCGTCGTTTCTAGGGGACCCCTCCCCTAAGACGACGTCGTTTTCAGTTTACCCCTTTCCCGATAAAAGTGCAGTACATTTTTGTACATGTCATGTTTTCTTGTTAGCATACTGCACAATTAATAGAATAAATCCCTACAACCATACATGTAACAGGTCATCCGCCGATGGGGGGAGGGGGGTTGGGGGGGGTCTGGCGCCGGCCGGGGGGTCTGAGCCAAAAATTTGGAAGGGGGGTAGGGGCACTAAAAACGCTCAAAAATCGAAAAAATAGCGATTTTTGGGGTTACATGTGTGCCTACAACCACTCTGGGAAGCTTTTCTGCATTGTAGAAGCCTTTGACAGAATGTACTTGAATTGAAAATAATACACTCAAAGTTCCCTAAAATTCCGAAAAAAGCGACGTCGTTTTTTGCTAACCCCTCCCCCTCCTGGTGTGTGGTCTATCGTCGCATTTCAGCCGATCCCCCTCCCCCTCTGGAATGTCATCGGTTATGGACGGCCAAATCAACTAAACGTTAGTAGAATTTCCTAAAGTGCACGCTTTTCTAAACGCTACACCAGTAATTAATTTCTCAGTTCTTATCTTAAATAAAAATGGTGACATTTCTAATGTCACCGTAATGTACCAGTACCGTACCCATGGCTATTGCGGTGGTGCACACAATTTCCGGCCGAGTTAGGAAAAAATCGCCGGAAGTAAGAAACACGACTGAATTACGAAATACATATTAAGTACCAAAACTGTTAATTTCTGCTAATTTTACGCCAAAAACGGCTTCTAAATGCTTTCTGAAGGGCTAATTTTTCAAAATTTTCTCGCCCTGCTTGGGCAGCGGCCCAACCAGCCTCTTAAAAATTTTAATTCCAAGGCCAAAAATCTTGTGTACACAACTAGAATTTACCTGTTGACTGAAATGAAATTTTTGGCCCAGCTACGCAAGTATTGTGGTATTGGGGGTCTCAGGTATTGGTATTGGGGTATTGGGGTCATACATGTACTAGGGGGGGTTGGGGGGTTACCCCCTGCTGGAAAGGCCAACCCCCCCTCACCCCCCCCCCCGAGACAGGTTAAGGGACCCCTCCCCCCCCGACCAAAAAATACAAGTACTAGTAGTGGCTCCAGTATTAGCAAACTGGGTCAGAAATCACTAATTTTTAGCCTAAAATTCACTTGAAAAGCCTTTGGAAGCCGAATTTCGCGTTTCCACTGCTGATATTTAAGAAAAATCGGTGTTTTTGGAAGCTCTTTTTGTCATTTTTTGCTTGTTTTTAGCTTTAAAACGCTATTTGGCAGCTTAAAATAGCGATTTTTAGCGTCCTTACTGAAAAAAACGTGCTAAGAACGCATTTCTAGGCGTTTTGGAGCTTTTTGAAATTTGGGACCCCCCACCTGGGCGAAACCACCCCCCCCCCTCGACCCCCCACCTGAGGAAACCCCCCCTACCCCCCTCCCCCCAGGTCGGCCCGGAGCTGTTACATGTATGATTGGGGTAGTGTCACTGTCTGTCTTATATACTTAGTAATTTATGGTCAAAGTGAAACATAAGACAGTCAGGCGCTTAGCGCCGTTTATGGTACCGGTACCTAGGGTAGTGGTACCGTATAGGTACCTCCACGTTCGGCGACTGTAGAGGTACTATGGTACCCCTACCCATCATGCCCATGGGCGCCGGTACCATATATGGTGCTGGTAGCATATAATGGTACCACTACCATATCCATATATGCTACGAAATCTAAACAGAATGGTGCCGGTACCAATGCGAAGGTAGGGGTACCATATGGTGCCGGTACCACCACAGGGCCCGAACGTGGGGTACCATATATGGGGCCCATACATGTAACAGGTCATTCACCGAAGGGGGAGGGGGGTTTGGGTGGTCTACTAGCGTCGGCCGGGGGGGGGGGGTCTGAGCAAAAATTTTGGGAGGGGGTTTGGGCACTAAAAACGCTCCAAAATCGAAAAAATCGCAATTTTATGGGCTAGAAATCGTCAAAAATCGCTAATTTGGGCTGAAATACAGCTAAATTTCATGTCTGAAATTGAAAAAAATCGCAAAAATTTGCTAAAAAATTACATGCCAGAAAAAACGGAGGGAAAATCGTCTCGGGGGGCATCCGGGCGGGCAGTCCCCCTGTTACATGTATGATGGTGCCGGTAACTTATATGGTACCACTACCCTAGGTACCGTTACCATATGGTGTCGGTAGTATAAACGGCGTTAAGTGCCTGACTGTGAGATAGCAATAGGTACGTATTTCAGCTAGAACGAGCTGTACAAAGACTGCGGGAAGACTTGGCAGTGCGTGAGCGGGCCAGAGAGTCAGAATGCCAAGCGCTGTCGGCGGAGAACTCTAACTTGAAGGAGAACCAACTGTTGGCTCGCAGCTACGCCCAGACCACCGCCAAACGGTGTGAACAGTTGGAACTGAAGTGTCAGCAGTTGGAACAGACTCTTTCATCTGAACGCAACCAATTTCAAACGCTCAGCTTCCAGAACGACTCTCTCTCCCTTAAACTGGAACAGATCAGCGGCGAAAATAAAGGTAAATCTTTGTAATTCAGTCAGGCACTTAACGCCGTTTATGGTACCGACACCAGATAAGGTGCCGGTACCATATATGCCATATGGAATATGTATGGCGCATACATGGGCCGGAAAAATTGGTTGGGGTAGTCAAAATCTGAAAATTTCGGGTGCACCTGCCGGTTTGGGGGTGGCGGCCATTTTGGTGGGTGGGTGTGGTGGTTTGGGGGTCGAGCCCGAGTTGGGGGTGGGCAACCCCCCGCGGCCCATGTATGGTATGGCGCCTTATTTGGTACCCCCACGTTCGGGGCCTGTGGTAGTACCATAATATAGTACCCCTACCTTCGCATTGGTACCTGTGCCGGTGTACCATATATGGTATCACCCTGTTCAAGTTTCGTACAGCACCCATGGCCATGGGTAGTACTCCCAAGTTTGAGGACTGTGGTGGTACCACATAAGGTACCGGCACCAGATATGATACTCCCAAGTTCGACCACTATGACGCTACCATATGGTACCCCTTAGAGTTGTTAAAAATAATTTTTTGAAAGCCAAAAAAAAGCTTTTTTATGAAAATTTTTCATTTCGAAATTTTTTTTTCTTTCAAATTTTTTTCCTAGCATGAAATATTGCTTGTAGGAGATGCAAGGATGCATCAGAAGCAATTTTAAATACAAAAGCTGATACTTTGGTTCAAACATAGTGTTACAGCCTGAGAGTCGACATTCTACCTGCAGCATTGCTCACAGAGTGGCTGCTGCCCTTCAAAACCTATTTTTAGGCTTAGAATAGGCAAGAAATTGATAGAACTGCACTGCTAATGTACAGGGTGTGCCAAAAAAAAACAACCCAGCAGATTTTTCGCTGTAGCAACCGCAAATCTCAACCGATTCGAATGAGTCCTTTTTTAAATGAAAGAAAAATAAATTCTTAAAAGATTGCTGAAATTTTCATTAATGTACTCTGCTTAGTTCCTGAGATATTGGCTCTCAAAGTCAAAACAGTGATTTTGGCAGTGAACAAGAGGGATTTTTTTATTATTCTGCACTTTGTAACAAAACGCATTCCTGCTACTCCTAAGGGCTATTGGAGGCTTTACTGGTGACACAGAAACTCGGTTTACTTCAACACTTAAGTATCATTAGCCCCAGCAGCAGGAATCTGCTTTTAAGCAATTAAAATTATGAAATGCAACGGAATCGCTCTTGTCCTTTGCCAAAATCTGTTTCGACTTTGAGGGCTAATATCTCAAGAACTAAGCAGTGAATCTCAATAAAAATTGCACCAATCTTTGAAGAATTTATCAGTCTTTCATTCAAAAAAGGGTTCATTCAAATCGGTTCAGATTCATGGTTGCCAAAGTAAAAAATCTGCTGGGTTGTTCTTTATCACTCTTGTTCATTGCCAAAATCTCTGTTTTGAATTTGTGGTCAAATATCTCAGGAACTAAGAAGGCTATCTTAATACACGGTACATCAATCTCTCAAGAATTTATTTATCTTTCATTTAAAAAAAGACTCATTCAAATCGGTTGAGATTTGCGGTTGCTACAGCAAAAACTCTGCTGGGTTGTTTTTTTTTGGCACACCCTGTATATCTGAGGCTAAATTCAGCGATTTTCCCCCAAAATTTCCATACTGTGAATAAAATAAAAAATTTTCGAAATGGGCCTTGAAAAAAAAAGCCTTTTTTTTAAAAAAAGGAGCCTAACAACACTAGTACCATATACAGTGTATGGTGCCACTAACCTAAGTAGGTACCATAAACGGCGTTAAGTACCTGACGTACGTCATCATGCTATCCGATATTCTGAAAAATTGCTTGCCACACTTTATCCAGCATTTCTCTTTGTGGTTCCATTTCTACTTGTGCAACAAAGTAAAAGAAAAAAGCCAATTTTAGGCTTTAAGTCAACAATAGAAAAGCTGGAATCAGTCCGTAAAGAGAGCATCAGCAAAGAAAAAGACCTGACCAAAGAGATTCTCGAGCTGGAGTCTCTGCTCAAACAAAGCACCGCTGACTTTCAGAAACTGAAGGTCGAACTGGCCACTGAACTAGCCTCCAAGAAGTTACAAAGCCAACTGAACGAGCGACAGACTCAAAACCGCCTTAGCGAACAACGCGCCGAGCTGGAGCGACAACTCGACCAGACCAGAAGACAGTTGAGCGAACAAAAGTCGCGCGAACTGACTTTATTGAGGAGCCAGTTAGAAGAGGTGGTGTCGGCGCTGGAGAAACGACTGGAGAAGACGCAAGGAGAGAGAGATGAGGCGCAGAAGCAGTTGGCCGATCTGGAGAAGAATCTGGAGTTCAGGTATCAGCAGATCAGCTCTGAATTGCACCGGAAGCTGGCTGGCAAGTATCAGGAGTTGCTGAACGAATTTGGAAGAGGTTAGTTAGTTAGTTAGTCGGTCGGTCGGTCGGTCGGTCGGTCTTGGTCGGTCGGTCGGTCGGTCCGTGGTTAAGTTTGTTGGTTGAATGGACTTCTTATTCTGTGTCTATTTAGAGAAGACCTGTTTTGTTTTGGCCGAAATAGGTCAATTCTAAACTGATATTATACAACACTAAGTTTGATTTCTCTGTTCTGTGGTAGTATAATACCGTGAAGAAAGTTAAGAGTCAGTCTCTGAACCGATCGAGTCTTGGCCCTTTGCCCTATTCAGACCCTAAAATTGAAATTTTCGGCTAGAGAGCTGTAAGTTGGTACACTAATACATACTTATGAGTTATCTTTCGGCCCCAAATGATTAGTGGATTTGACGCTCCAATCCCGAGATACAGCCTTCTGAAAATTGGCCCGCTTAACTATGGACCAAAATTTCAAACTCGAATTTCTAACCTACAAGTTGGAGTTGCAAAATAAAAATTTGGGTTTTTGCGTAACTTTCGGAGTACTTTATGAATCTGCAGTTCAATTTTGTGTTCAAAGAAAAAAATTTTTGGACCTCTTTGGCGGGCGATAACTCGGCTGGAACCCCCCCCCTAGAGGCGCTTTTTTATTTCATAACTTTGTAGCGTTTTTTATAAGCTTCATTTTGGTATAGAATGTGGTACGATTGCTCGTGGCCAATCCATTGAAAATTGGCCTCAAATGTCACGAACTCGAAAAATTCGCATGTTTCACTATAGACATAATTTTCCAAATCGAATTTCTGACTTAATAAACGGAGTTGAGCTTTGAAAATTTGGGTTTAAAGAAGAGTGTTTCCAGTGTGCTTTCGAAATATTTACTGGATATAGAATTTCGAGGAAAAAAGTTTTTTCAACCTCTTTGGCGGGCCATAACTCGGCTGGAACCCCACAGAGGCGCTTTTCTATTTTATAACTTTGTAGCGCTATTTATAAGGTTAATTTTGGTATAGAATATGCTACGATTGCTCGTGGCCATTCCGGTGACAATTGGCCTCAAATGCTGAGAACTCATTAATATTTGGCCTTCCAAATGAGGGAATTTTTCGAGTTTATAACCTATGAGGCCAATTTTCACTGGATTGGCCACGAGCAATCGCACCATTATTCATACCAAAAAGAAGCTTATAAAAAGCGCTACAAAGTTAGGAAATAAAAAAGCGCCTCTAGGGGGGTTCCAGCCGAGTTATGGCCCGCCAAAGAGGTCGAAAAAAACTTTTCTCCTCGAAATTCTTAATCCAGTAAATATTCCGAAAGCACACTGAAAGTACTCTGGAAACCCAAATTTTCAAACCTCAACTCCGTTTATTCGATTTGGAAAATTATGTCTATAATGAAGCATGCGAATTTTTCGAGTTCGTGACATTTGAGGCCAATTTTTTCTGGATTGGCCATGAGCAATCGTACCATTATTCTATACCAAAAAGAAGCTTATAAAAAGCGCTACAAAGTTATAAAATAAAAAAGCGCCTCTGTGGGGGTTCCAGCCAAGTTATGGCCCGCCAAAGAGGTCGGTCGAACAAAATTTTTTTTCTTCTGAAACAAAATTGGACTGCAGATTCTTAAAGTACTCTAAAAGTTACGCAATAACCCAAATTTTTATCTTCCAACTCCAGCTGGTAGGTTAGAAATTCGAGTTTGAAATTTTGGTCCCATAGTTGAGCGGGCCGATTTTCAGAAGGCTGGATCTCGGTATTGGAGCGTAAAATCCACTAATTCTATGGGGCCGAACGACAACTCATAAGTATGTATTAGTGTACCAACTTACAGCTCTCTGGGACAAAGTTTCAATTTTGGGGTCTGAATACTGAGACTCGATCGGTTCAGAGACCGACTCTTAATGTTTCATTCTTAGTTCTTTAGGAGACGCAATTGATTTGATGTATTTAGTTCTGTTTCATTTTGGCTTAGCGATTGGGAATTTTTTCGATATTTTAGCGTTTTTCAGTGCCGAACCCCCTCCCAAAATTTCGGCTCAGACACCCCCGGCCGGCGCCAACCCCCCTTCGGCGGATGTATGTTTGTGACTGAGCCCATATTAGCTGTTTTTACCTATTTTTATGCGATTTTCTAAGTTACTCTCTCCGCCTGAGTTTTGACCCAAACGCCCAGCCTATATAACATAGCACGTACAGACAACGTATTTTTTAGCTTGTTTACACCTACTGTAATCTAGGCAGATTTTTGTTATGATTTTCTACTACCTTAGATGCCGCTCAAGTACCATATGGCATAAATCGCCTAACTGTAATAATGATACCCCTAAGGCCTTTCGCTCAGATTTTACTAGCTTTTAGCTCTTCAACGCTATTATGGCAGATTGAAATTGCGATTTTTAACCTTCGTTTTGAACAAAACATGCTAAAAAGAGCGAATTTTCAGACGTTTTGGAGTTTCTTAAATTTTGGACCCCCTTCCGTCGGCCAAACTCCCCCTGCAACCCTTCTGACGGAAACCCCTCCCCTACCCCCAGGCCGGCCGCCATCCGTATCGGAGCAGTCAATGCACAATTTGCCATTCCATAAGCCCAGAAGGGTGAGCTTGAGCCAGTGAGATGATTGGTTAATTACTAATTAAATTAACAAACAGATTTTAGGTCAATTACAACCAACATCAAGCGTTCCCCCACCTAATTGGGGGAGGGCAGGTGAGAGCTGTTGTGTGGCGGAAGGACAGACAGAGACGAGTTTGGCGGACGATTTTCTGCGTCAGATGCAGAGCGTCAACCCAATCACCACTCCCAGACACGCCAATGAGACCGGGTCGCTGTCGGAGGTGCAAAGAAAGACTCAGCTGCAGAACTACTTGAAACTGGTATCTGTCTGACTGCTTGCATTAGACTCTGTGTCCTTAAGAAACCACCTATTACAGTCTGCCTCTTAACGCCGTTTATGGTAACGACACCATATAAGGTGCCGGTACCATTATGGTGCCACTACCTTATGGTACGAAATCTGAATAGAGTGGTATGGTATAACAGAGTGGTACCCGTACAGGCCCCGAAGGTAGGGGTACCATATTTGGTACCACTACCCTAGCTACCGGTACCATATGGTACCGGCACCTTATATGGTGTCGGTACCATGAACGGCGTTAAGTGCCTGACTGTATTACAGTTTGCCTCTTAACGCCGTTTATGGTAACGACACCATGATGCCGGTACCATATTATAGTGCTACTAGCTTAGGTACCGGTACCTTATTTGGTATGACCACAGGCCCCGAACGTGGTTGTACCATATGGTACCGCTACCATGTGATGCCACTAGCTTAGCTACCGGTACCATTACGGTGTCGGTACCATAAACGGCGTTAAGTGCCTGAGTGTACTAAGAACAAGCACGGGGGTCTAGGGGCTCCCCCTAGGGGGACACGAACAGTTGTGTTCTGTTCTTTATTTCTAGGTGCTCTTTAGTGTCTATCGTAGTATAAACCGAACACAAATTTCAGTTAGACTGTATTGGAAAAGGACAATTAGTGTTAACTTGAAAGAAGGCTTATTTAGCCAGATTGTGTTTCTGTTGTAGATGCTGCCAAAGAGTTCGACTAACCATCCGTCCGACCCTGATAAGTGATTATTTTGAGACTCTGATCTTTGTTGCTCAACCAACTCACTTTACTATTGTATAAAGTACTGAATTATAAAGACTCTTTTCTGCTTTGTTAATACGTACAGTATCGGGTGCGGGACGTACCGTATTTACAGTAACTGTAACTGTTGTGAAACCATCTGTATAAAGGTACTGTAAGCTTTTGTTTACCTACCCCTACCTACAAGGGCTGACCCCTCTGATTTGTTTTGAAGCAATTCTTTTTACAATTCTCTAGTGTCTAATTGCTAAAACTGGCAGTAAAATAGCGGAAACCGGATGTATTTGGCGTTTCCGCTGCTGATGTTTAAGAGAAATCGGTCTTTTTGGAAGCCGTTTTTATGGATTTTTACTTGTTTTTAGCTCTAAAACGCTATTGGGCAGCTTAAAATAGCCATTTTTAGCCTCGTTACTTAGAAAAACGTGCTAAAAACTCATTTCCATACGCTCTGGAGTTTTTGAGATTTTGGATCCCCTCGAACCCCCCTTCCCCATGACATTCCCCTTCCCCTCGAACCCATTGAATTGAACCCCCTTCCCCCTTGAACCCTGTTGCATGTATGATTGTTGAACTGACAGTTTGTCGGGGACTGTTAACGAACGCATAGTGTAACAAAATAGAAGTGAATAGGGATCTTTCATTTATGGTTCTTGTTCGTCCAAAGTTGTTTCTAAAACGTTTCTCTTTGAATCTAGGATTTTGCCGTAAATGAGCATAAAGATGTACTGTATGTAGAAAGAAATTACCCGTCTAGTTTTTTGTTGTCGTTTGTAATGCATATACGCACCGCCTTTCAGACAAGTGACCTTGCGATTATTTCTACACTAGTATGAATAAACCTCAATCTTTGGCATTATTCAGTTTTTACAACCGTTTTCAAATCACTCTGTGAATAGCCCAGCCCAGGCCGTCGAAAGTCAGCAATGCAATGGCAAGTAGATAAATGGGACCAAAGCTTAGCTGTCTTGTACACACTGACAGCAAAAGGGGAGGGTTGTTGTTAAGGAGGCTGCCGGACCTTCTGTCTCTTCCTGCTCTATAGCAGTTGGCTACTCCTAGTCCGAAAGGACAAAAACTTACAACAACTCTGTGTTCGTATAAAATGTAAAAGTGTTCGCTGGACACAATTGGAACGGAAAAGAAGTTTCTTTGATTTCATTCAATATACTTACAGCTGCTGTATGTGCCGTGGAGAGCTGAACAGAAAAATAGTGCTTCACTTCAAATTTATTTGGCCCACCGCTCCGCCCGTTTCGTTGTTTTATCTGCCTGATGTTGATGTGGACAGGCATACGTTTGTGTGTGCGAGCGTCCAGCTCTCTGATTGCTCTGTGTCCCGGTTGTTCCCGTCTTTTCCCCTCCCATTCTTCTTCTTCCCCCCTCAGAGCACCCTTTGTGCCCCTACGAGTTGGATTTTCGTCAGTGTCGCTGGCTTCGCAGCAGAGCAAAGACCCCTGGAAAGACAAGAAGAAACGACCGGTGGTCAAGGAGAGACACAAGTCCAGCAGACTGGTCACTTCTCTGTTTTGGTTTCTTTTCAAACCTACGCACACCTTACATGTAACAGGAGTCTCTCCCCCCGCCCCGAGACGATTTTTCCGACCCACCCCTCCGGTTTTCTGGCAAGTAATTTTTTGAACAAATTTTTCCAATTTCAGACACAAAATTGTCAAAATCACCTGTGAAACAGCACTTTTTAGCTGTATTTCAGCCCAAATTAGCGATTTTTGACGATTGTTAGCCGCAAAAAATTTTGGAAAAAAACACCTTACATCCCTGGACATACATGGGCCGGGAGGTATGGGGTATACCCCTCCCCCTCGCCGGCCAGTCCCCCCTCGGCCTCCCATACCGCCTTCGCCAACCACCCCTCTATCGGAGGAGAAAATTTTCGCTTACTTATGTCAAAATAGGCGTTTTGGCCTTTCCCCCAAGGTCTCCTCCATACCCCTCCGGATTTTTCCGGCCCATGTATGTCCCTGAACTCTAACATGCACGTACAGTAGAAACCACGGAAGGCATACGATTTTCTGGGAGACACAGGAATTAGTTTGAGGGTTGGCTGTGAATTAGTGATGAAAAGAATTAGAAAAAAGAATATCGATAGGCCGTTTCGTTACCGCGAAATGCTCAATTTCGTCAGTTGCATAAGACTTAGCGCAGTTGGGTTTGTGAGATTGCATGGTTGATGGAAACTCGTTTCTACTGTACCTACGTGTGGTGTGACTGTGAAATTGATTCAGTCAGTGGAGACCTGGGTTGGCATGCGAGTCTACGAGTTAGCGCAACAGATGAAAGTAGATGAAGACCACGTATTCGAGTGTCTACTCCGAAGCCAATATGCCGACGACTTTGAAGACAGAGATGACGGTCAATCTCTGATTCTCTCCAAACCACTTGTGAGTCTAAAGTGAAGCTGTTCAGAGTTGCCGGCAGCTGTCATCAACACAGTGTGTCGCATGTCGGGCAGAAAGAGCAGAATGATCAAACATCCTACGAAAGTAGTGGAGGAAATAGTTTTGCAGAGCAATCATAAAGACATTGCACCCAGGTTCTTCTTTTGCTACTTCAATGCCTAAACACTCTATAACAGTTAGGCACTTAATCCCGTTTGTGGTACCGACACCATATATGGTGCCGGTCATGAGGCCGAAAGTGCTCCGAAGAAAAAAGTACTGGCAAAAACTACAGAACTGATTGAATTTTGTGAATTTTGAAATCGTTATCGATTTTTAGTACCTCCGAGAGGGCTGGGCACTAAAAAATGCTCAAAAATCGCTAATTTGGGCTGGAATACAACTAAAAAGTGCTGTTTTACAGACGATTTTGTCAATTTTTGTCTCTGAAATTGCAAAAAATCGCAAACATTTGCTCAAAAAATTGCTTCCCAGAAAAATCGTCTCGGGAGTCCCCATCCGAGGGGTCTAACCTAAGTTGGATGGGGGGCAAACCCTGTGTTACATGTATGGTTGTATGGACGGGGCGAGTAGTAGCTACAGTATGAGTTTGTAGAGCTGCGTGTCCTGACTCAGAGTGTGTGCGAAGGCCCCCAGTAGTGACCATAATGGGTCACGTTGATCATGGCAAGACCACCCTGCTTGATGCCCTTAGACACTCTCAAATTGTCGACTCCGAATTTGGCGGCATCACTCAGCACATCGGGGCTTTCTTAGGTATCTTTTGCTATTACACTTTATATTGAGTATCGGCCGGTATTCTGGTCGTCAATATTTGGTATTTGTTTTATGTTCTTCTTTCGTTTCGGCTTGAGATTGAGCGGTTTCTTATTCCTTAGCAGGAAAAGATTAGCTCTCGCCAGACATGGGCTAGCGTTTCGGCTGAGGGGCGTAGAATTTTCAATTCCCGAGGGCGCTGAGGGTAGTAGAAGCGCCTGAGCCGGTGGTAAGCCAAAAAATCACATTTTTGGCTAAAATCAAGGAATGAGTTAAATTAAGCTATTCTGACCTCAATTACACCTAATCCAAGCATATTTCTATCATAATTTTCTATATAAAATTCCTCCAAAAATTGCTGATGGAGAAGTCACTTCAATTTATCTCCAATAGAGTGGGATATTAGTTGGAAAACTGTTGAGTTTCACTGGTTGGTTTCAGTGAAACTGCCTCATTCTGGTGAGGAGATAACATTTCTGGACACTCCTGGTCACGCCGCCTTTCACGCTATGCGGCAGCGAGGAGCTTATGCCACTGACATCGTAGTTCTGGGTAGATACTGTGTTTGGTGGTAATGGAAAATACAGTAGTAGTACAATACAAAGTTCAGTGGTGGCGGCAGAAGATGGAGTGAAGGACCAAACAGTGGAGAGTATAAAGTTTGCGCGCAATGCTAGGGTGCCTATTGTAGTGGCCATCAACAAGTGCGACAAACCCTCCGCCGATCCGGTATGTACTGTACATGGAAGATGGGTAGGTTTTTGTTAAAGAAAAATTCTTGAATTGTTTACCGTTTTCTCTGATTTCGCTCCAACGATTTGTCAATATTGTACAAATTGCAAATTCGCCTTTTTAGAGAGCGCTGATTTTAGGCCAGAGCCAAGCGGGAACTAATGGAGTTTGGGATAATTGCTGAGGAATTTGGCGGCGATGCGCAGGTGGTTCAGATCTCTGCTCTCAGGGTATTTATCTGATTCATCTCATTTTCTATAAAAGGTGTCCCAGGCTAAGTGTCACGCATTTGATTGTTGCGGCCGCGCCACTGTGTAAACGGAATTCAACTAAATTTCACACAAATATACTGCCAAGGGTAACTTCTGCCGATTTTGGGCAGTATCGATTGAAACTTGAAACTTTATACGAACCGCATGATATGGCCAAGTGGCTACTCACATGTAAAACATGACACCCAGTCATAGATAATCTAATCAAATTACAGTTTGCCGTCATAAAACCTATCAATGCACATCTTAAACTTCACCAAACTAGGGCATTCCTCAAACAGTCGAATTGCAATGCCTCACAGATCTTGGTCAACAGCGTTGATGCCCTAAGACTCAACGGCTCGACTTCAGCTATGTGAAACTGATCTTCTAAGCAATGGACAAAGCAGAAATTTGGCAGGCATTTGCTCCAAGCACTATATTTGTATGAAATTTGGTTGGATTCTGTTCACATAGTGGCGCGCCATTAACCATCAAACTTGGGACACTTAGCATGGCACATGTTGTACACACACACTGGGCATACTTGTAGAAAACCAACTTGGACGGGTTACAAGAGGCCATTCTCACCCAAGCTGACATAATGGAACTGAAAGGTGACCCCAAAGGACTGGCTGAGGGCGTGGTGATAGAATCGAAAACCAAACAGGGTCTTGGGTAAGATTCACTTGGCATCTTCAACAGCTACTGACAGAGCGGCCCCGGCCTCTGTGAGAACAGTTGCTTGTGTGTTCGGAACCGGTTGAAGCAACTGGAAGTAGTCGATGTAAAGCCCAATCCAGGCCGCCGGAAGCCGCTGATCGTTAGTAGGTAAATCAGTCTGGTACTTAACGCCACCATATGGTGCCGGTACCTAGGCCAGTGGCACCATAGATACCCCCATGTTTGGGGACTGTGGTGGTACAATATATGGTACCACTACCATATATGGTACGAAATCTGAATAAAGTGGTATTTGGAGCCACTAACCTAGGACCGGTTAAGTTAACTGTGCCTGACTGTAAATGGGAACCGAAGCACCACTGCCCTTCAGCCTAATGGCAACAAGCGGGAGGGTTGTTTGTAGGCAGAGCTAGCTACCCATTGAAGGGGCTCTGAAAAGAGGGGTGTCCTGATCTGTCCTGAAGAACAGTGCAACTCAAAAACAAACAAACAAACGAGTGAGTGAAGTCTATTCAGCAAAGTGGCATCAGTGCTGGTGCGGCGAGGCAGAGTGAAGAAAGGAGACATTCTGGTGGCCGGCTCTTCCTACTGCAAGGTGCGATCTCTGTTTGATGAGCATGGCAACCAACTGAAGGAACTTGCACTTAGCAGAGCAGCCCAACTCACTGGCTGGAAAGACATGCTCCCTCTGGCTGGAGACACTGTACTGCAGGTCCAGTCTGAGGTCTGTTTTACCTTGTGCTCTTGGATGAATGGATGGATTGTCTTGGACGGGGCCGTTGTAACCCTTGCGTTAGGCCACACTGCAGGCCCATCACGCACACCCATATCATCCTGCCCTTCCTTCGCTGCCTTCGCTACTAGCCTAAACAGTCAGTCTGGTCGGGTTTCACTGGTAGCTGTCCCCGTTCCATATGTCCCAACAGGTGTGGTTGCTATTGTAGCTTTTGTGGCCGGCACCTTGGGCTCTTAGCAACGGCAGAGTTGGTGTAGTGGGTTATGCCGCAAAGCCACTGTGCGTGTGGTCGTGCAGTCATCCACTAGGTGGGGCAAGTTTCTTGCCGCAAACAGTTGGTGGTTGGCAAAAAGCCCCACCCAGGCCACCCAACGCTGGTGACAGGTAAATGGGAAATGACTGAAGTTGCGTAAGCACCTAAAGCTACAATAGCAACCACACGTGTCGGAACGGGGACAGCTAACACTAAGACCCACCGAGCGTGTGTGCGAAAGCAACGAAGGAACGGCACGATGTGTGTGTGTGTGTGTGTGTGTGTGTGTGTGTGTGTGTGTGTGTGTGTGTGTGTGTGTGTGTGTGTGTGTGTGTGTGTGTGTGTGTGTGTGTGTGTGTGTGTGTGTGTGTGTGTGTGTGTGTGTGTGTGTGTGTGTGTGTGTGTGTGTGTGTGTGTGTGTGTGTGTGTGTGTGTGTGTGTGTGTGTGTGTGTGTGTGTGTGTGTGTGTGTGTGTGTGTGTGTGTGTGTGTGTGTGTGTGTGTGTGTGTGTGTGTGTGTGTGTGTGTGTGCATGATGGGCCCACAGTGTGGTCTAATCCATCCATACAGCGAACTGTTTATCTACTTCACTTCGTGTTTACAGCGAGAGGCCAGAGAGGTGGTGGCCTACCGGCAGTCGAAGCTGATGGAACAGAAAGCAGAGAGTGACATGGTCAGTGGTTACTGTCGTTGGTTGGTTATGGCATGGCTGCATTGTAGCGAGTGATAGAGGAGAAACGAAGGGTGCACAGAGAAATATACACGCAGCAGAGGCAGGAGATGAAGGAGAGTGGCGTGTTCAAACGAGCCAGGCTCAAGGACTACTGGATTGAGGCCGTTCGCTCCAATATGGTACAGTCTCTCGTTAAACTGACAGACTATGCAGTCAGGGTTATTGCTACATACAGTATATACCATAACCATACAGACATGGGCAAAGTCCATTCATCCTTGAAAGACATTGTAATCTGAGTTTTTAATTAATGCTCTTCCTAGTTGTAGAGCGACACAGAGACTCCGGAACTGAACCTGATAGTAAAGGGGGATGTGCACGGTTCCGTGGAGGCCATAGAAAACGTGATAGAGAGCTATGACTCCACCAAATGCAAACTCGACCTGCTCGAATGTTCAGTTGGCTTTCCTGATCAGTGGGAACTGGAAATTGCCAAAGAACTGGGAGGTAATAATTAGAGTGCGAACAATACCTAGAAAATCAATACTTAATACTTGCTAAGCTGGGCCAAAAATTGCATTTCAGTGAACAGGTATATTCCAGTGGTGTACATAGGATTTCTTACACTGGGATTAAAATTTTCAAGAGGTCACGTTAATTTTCAAAAATACCCTTTAATAAAGCATTTACAAGCTATTCTGATTGTAAAATAAGCAAAAATTAATTGTTTTAGTACTTAGTAATTCGTAATTCAGTCGTCTTTCTTTTTTTATGAATTCCTTTCCTAACATAGACGGAAAGAGTATGTGTATCACCCACAGCCCTGGGTACGTACATAAATGTACGGTACCGGTACATTCTGAATCATTAGAAATGGCACAATTTTTATTTTAGATAACAACTTGTGTGCTGGTTAGAAAAGCGGACATTATAAGAAATTCTACCAACTTTTAGTTGATTAACGCAAAACCAGCTTCCTAAACCTAATCATCGATCAACCTTTTCGATTTTTCCATTTTTCAGCTCAACATCGATTTTTTTCGATTTGACAGGCCCCAATTAGTATTGGGTATTGGGGGACAAAACCCCCAATACCCAATACCCAATGCCTGGAAACCACCACAATACCAGTTCGCACTCTAGTAATAATGCTTCATCTACTGATTTTCTTTACGTGCTTCTGCCTTGTGTAATTATATTAAGGGGTACATACAATTGATTTGTCCAAATTGTTGCAGCAATCATTTATCTGTTCAATGTGAAGCTGCCTCAAGATGTGCAAAACCGCATAGCCGAGATGAAGGTGCCTGTTAAGCACTTCAATATAATTTATCGATTGGTCGAAGACTTGAAAAGCCAGCTCAGCTCCCGACTGCCGCCGCTTGATAAGGAACAGATTATTGGTACCGGTTCCTTCTAATTCTTCTCGTAACTTTCTAATACAGTCAGGCGCTTTATGCCGTTTATGGTACCGACACCATATATGGTACCCCTACCTTCGCGCTGTTACCAGTACCGGTATATGGTGCCATACATGTAACAGGTCATCCGCCGAAGGGGGAGGGGTTTGGGGGCTCTGGCGCCGGCCGGGGGGTGTGAGCCAAAATTTTGGGAGGGGGGTTGGGCACTAAAAAACGCTCAAAAATCGAAAAAATCGCCATTTTTTTGGCTAAAAATCGCCAAAAATCGCGAATTTTGGCTGAAATGCAGCTGAAAAGTGCTGTTTCGCAGGCGATTTTTTAAATTTTTGTGTCTGAAATTGTAAAAAATAGCAAAAATTTGCTCAAAAAATTACTTGCCAGAAAAATCGGAGGGGGGGTCGGGAAAATCGTCGGTCTCGGGAGGTGTCCCCATCCGGGGGTCTGGCCTAAGTCGGGTGGGGGCAGACCCCCCAGACCCCCTGTTACATGTATGATGGTACCACTCTGTTCAGATTTCGTACCATATATGGTACCGGCACCCATGGCCACCACAGTCGCCGAACGTGGGGGCACCATATATGGCACCACTACCCTAGCACTTATATGGCGTTGGTACCATAAACGGCGTTAAGTGCCTGACTGAAATACTAAAACTAGTGTCAGTAGTACGAAATACCTTCTCAGCTGACCGAAAAATCGTGTTTCACTGAAGTAGTAGTACTTTTAGAAATGATAAATATTAGATTGATCTTTTTGCCTAGAAAATCGCTGAATCTGTCTGTCTGTCTGTCTGCTTCAATAGCTTCACAGGGGAAACCCAAATCCCTACTACCGGGCAGTGTTGTTCAAACCATACATGTAGCTGGGTTTTCGGCTGGGGGGGAATTTTTCTGATCCAAAATAGGGTTTCAGGGCTATGCCCAAAGGGGGTTTCAGCGACCTTTTTTTGGTGTCCAAAAGTGGGTTTCAGCGACCTTTTTTTGGGCTCAAAACAGGGTTTTGAGGACTAAAAATGGGGTAAAAATCCTGTCTGAAGTGCAAAAATACCGTTTAAAACCCTATTTTTGCTGTAAAACGTGGAAAAAACCTTATTTTTAATTTAAAATGTGCAAAAAAAGCTAATTTTGCTTTAAAACGTGCAAAAAACCCATTTTATTCGACATAATACAGTTAAAATGCATTTCTGGAACCTTCTTTAGAGATTTTTAAACCCAAATTAGGGTTCCGGAACCCTATTTTGGGCCTCATGAAACCCAAATTAGGGTTCCAGAACCCTATTTAGGGTTTCAGTAACCCAAACTAGGGTTCCGGAACCTTATTTTGGCCATACATGTAGCTGGGTTTTCGGCTGGGGGGGGTTTTTTCCAGATCCAAAATAGGGTTTCAGCACTATTTCCAAAGGGGGTTTCAGCGACCTTTTTTTGGTGTCCAAAAGTGGGTTTTAGCGACCTTTTTTTGGGCTCAAAACAGGGTTTTGAGGACTAAAAATCCGGTAAAAATCCTGTCAGAAGTGCAAAAATTCCCTATAAAACCCTATTTATTGGTTTAAAATGTGCAGAAAATCCTATTTTTTATTAAAAACGTGCAAAAAACATGTTTTTGCTTTAAAACATGCAAAAAAGCTCTATTTTACTCGACAGAATAGAGCTATAATGCGTATCTGGAACCCTATTTAGAGATTTTGAAACAAAAATTAGGGCACTGAAACCCTGTTTAGGGTTTTTGAGACCCAAATTAGGGCTCCGGAAACCTATTTAGGGCTTTTGAAACCCAAATTAGGGTTCCGGAACCCTACTTTGGGCCTCCAGAAACCCTGTTTAGTCTCTGTGAAACCCAAATTAGGGTTCCGGAACCCTATTTGGGCCTCCAGAAACCCTGTTTAGTCTCTGTGAAACCCAAATTAGGGTTCCGTAACCCTATTTAGGGTTTTTGAAACCCAAAGTAGGGTTCCGAACCCTATTTAGGGTTTCAGAAACCCAAATTAGGGTTTCAGAAACCCAAATTAGGGTTCCGGAACCCCTATTTAGGGTTTCAGAAACCCAAAGTAGGGTTCCGGAACCCTATTTAGGGGTTCAGAAACCCATATTAGGGTTTCAGAAACCCAAATTAGGGTTCCGGAACCCTATTTAGGGTTTCAGAAACCCAAAGTAGGGTTCCGGAACCCTATTTAGGGTTTCAGAAACCCAAATTAGGTTTCAGAAACCCAAATTAGGGTTCCGGAACCCTATTTAGGGTTTCAGAAACCCAAAGTAGGGTTCCGGAACCCTATTTGGGGTTTCAGAAACCCAAATTAGGTTTCAGAAACCCAAATTAGGGTTTCTGAACCCCAATTGGGGCTTCCGTAACCCTTTTTAGGGTTTCTGAAACCCAAATTAGGGTTCCGGAACCCTATTTAGGGTTTCAGAAACCCAAAACAGGGTTTCGGAACCCTATTTAGGGCTTTCAGGTACCCAAAACAGGGTTTCGGAACACTATTTAGGGTTTCTGAAACCCTAAATAGGGTTCCGGAGGCATTACTTTGGGTTTCTGAAACCCTAACTAGGGTTCCGGAACCCTATTTAGGGCTTTTGAAATGCTAAATTACGGTATATAAGTCTTGAAACCCTGAATTTTAGCAGTTTGTAACCCAAAATAGGGTTTCAGAAAAAAACCCCCCCAGAATTCGGCTGGGGGGGGTTTTTTTGCCGAAAATCGGGCCTGGGGGGGGCTAAACCCCCCCAAAACCCCCCCCTCCTACATGTATGATTTTGGCCCTCCAGAAACCCAAATTAGGGGTCTGGAACCCTATTTAGGGTTTCAGTAGCCCAACCTATGGTTCCGGAACCCTATTTAGGGTTTCAGTAACCGAAATTAGGGTTCCGGAACCCTCTTTAGGGTTTCAGAAACCCAAATTAGGGTTCTGGAACCCTATTTAGGGTTTCAGAAACTCAAATTAGGGTTCCGGAACCCTATTTAGGGTTTCAGTAACCGAAATTAGGGTTTCAGTAACCGAAATTAGGGTTTCAGTAACCCAAATTAGGGTTCCGGAACCCTATTTAGGGTTTCAGAAACCCAAATTAGGGTTCCGGAACCCTATTTAGGGTTTCAGAAACCCAAATTAGGGTTTCAGTAACACAAATTAGGGTTCCGGAACCCTATTTAGGGTTTCAGAAACCCAAATTAGGGTTTCAGTAATCCAAATTAGGGTTCCGGAACCCTATTTAAGGTTTCAGTAACCCAAAACAGGGTTTCGGAACCCTATTTAGGTTTTTTGAAACCCAAAACAGGGTTCCGGAACCCTATTTAGGGTTTTTGAAACCCAAACTAGGGCTCTGGAACCCAAGTTGGGTTTCTGAAACCCTAATCAGGGCTTCTGGAACCCTGTTTGCAGGTTTACTAACCCAAAATAGGGTTTCAAAAAATTCCCCCCCCCAGAATCCGGCTGGGGGGGGGGGAATTTTCTCCGAAAATCGGGCCTGGGGGGGAAATACCCCCCATTCCCCCCAACTACATGTATGGTTCAAACTAAACTTACTGAGTAAAAGTTACTCGCTACTTAGTTATTTTGAATTAAAGTAAGTGCTTTTTACTTACCGGTGGAAATTTTTTTAATTTTACTTACTGAACATCGTTCGGAAGCACTGTACGCGGCAGTGAGTTAGGGTGTTTAGGGGAGGGCTCGGTGCTGATGGAGTTTCTGGTGAGTGAGGCGGAGGGAAAGAAACGCAAAGTACCAGTGGCCGGCTGTGTCTGTGTCAAAGGTGAACTCAATCGCAAGCTAAAGGTCAGACTCCTCAGAGACGGTCAACTGCTTTACGATGGTTAGTTTAGTACTGTTTCATACCGTTTACATAACTTGTAGTCGTCCTAAATTTCTTACTACATACTCCATAAGCGACTTTGTTCCAAAATCCCGATTTTTCGGACCCCCTCGCCCCAAAATCCCCTTGTGTCGTTTCTTGGGGACCCCCTCCCCCTAAGGCGACGTCGTTTTCGGTTTACCCCCTCCCCGATAAAACGGCAGTACATACATACAGTAATGTAACGTTTTCTTGTTACCATACTGCGCAATCAATTGAATAAATCCCTACAACCACTCTGGGAAGATTTTCTGTATGTAGAAACCTTTGACAGAATGTGTATAAATCGAAAATAATGCAAAAATTCCGAAAAAAGCGACGTCGTTTTTTGCTAACCCCCTCCCCCTCCTGGTGCGTTGTCCATCGTCGCATTTCAGCCGACCCCCTCCCCTCTCTGGAACGACGTCGTTTATGGACGGCCCCATATGGGGGCGTTAAATACTACGTACGTAGAGACGAAGCAATTACTGTATTTTGGGTATTGGTTTATTGTGGTATTTTCTGATATTGATGGGTTTTTAGCCCTCAATATCCAATGCCTGTACATATATACAAATGAAGTAGACATATACAGTATAGATCAAAAAACTGTCCCATCGCTTTTTCGGCCTTCACTCAAACGTTTCGTTCTCAGTCAGTTCTTTACCGATTTGGCTCAATTTTTCAGCAAAAATTAACAACATGGTTGGCTAAATATTGTGCAAGTGTGGTGCCAAAATTCCGACTCATACTGGTTTTATGACCCGAAAACTAGGAATGAGGGTAGTCCACGCAAATTTAATCTTTTTCGGCAATACAAGGAGTACAGGCCTGAAACTTGCAGGAATGATTGGTGTTGCTATTGGGCATAACATACTAAGCGGGCAGCCCTGTAGCTCAAAGGGCACTAAAATGGGGGAAATTTCAAAAACATGACGAAATATGACTTTTCTTCGTAAAACCGGCAAAATGACGATTCTATAGATTTTCAATTTTCAAAAACCGCTGCAGGGATGGTTACTTTGGTGTGGAACAGAGCTTAAATATCAGGTTCATTTATTTGTCGAACTTCCTGCTACAATCTATGTTGATTAACAACAGATTCAGTGCTTTGATTCTAGAAGGTGCAGATTTCTTAACTATGGGATTTTCACTCATGTTTTTGAAATTCCCCCATTTTAGTGCCCTTTGAGCTACAGGGCTGTCCGCTTAGTATGATATGCCCAATAGCAACACCAATCACTCCTGCAAGTTTCAGGCCTGTACTCCTTGTATTGCCGAAAAAAATTATATTTGCGTGGACCACCCTCATTGCTACTTTTCGGGTCATAAAACCAGTATGAGTCGGAATTTTGGCCCTGAACTTGCAGAATATTTAGCCAACCATGTTGTTAATTTTTGCTGAAAATTTGAGCCAAATCGGTAAAGAAGTGGCTGAGAACGAAACGTTTGAGTGAAGGCCGAAAAAGCGATGGGACATTTTTTTATCTATACTGTATTTGGTTGCAGGAGTTTGTGAGGCGATGCAGATCAACCGCGAGGACGTGTCCAGTTGCAAGACAGGGGAGGAGGTGGCGGTCCGGATTGCGGACAGTTCAGTTCACTTCCAGAAGGGAGACCTCCTCCAGTGCTACCAAGTGGTGCAGGTGGCCGATAGAATTGATTGGAACCCTCCTGGATTCTAAACTCTCTATTCTACAGCTGATCATTTGTTTGTTTTGTTCTATGCAGTCTCTGTGATTTACGTACAGTATGTACTGACTGTTTGAGCAGGTTTTAGGTGTTCAGAAAGGCCAGTCTAGTCCAGAGACCTTACATGTTTGGCTAATAATAAAAATAATAATATACTACAGGGTGTCTAAAAAAATGATCACATTTCGTTTTACTGCCATTTCCGTAAATTTTGACCAAATAGGCTGAAATTCGAACCATAGGTGCCAAAGGTCGGGCAGTTTTATGTGTTAAAGTTTGGTGCACTAGGCTTGACTCAATCCCGAGAAATTTCAAAAAAAGTGAAATTTGGTAATTTCAATTGCGAAAGTCGGTCACCGAAAAATGGAAACATTTCCTTTTCCTGTATCTTTTCTAATTTTTGACGGAATTGGATGAAATTTGGAGTGTAAACGCAGAAGTTCAGGGTAATTCGTGTGTAAAAAGTTGACGCATGAACTCCAACGCTATCGTTAGAGCTTAGGCGATAATGTAATGTAACGTTTTTTCGGTGACCGGCTTTTGGTATTGAAATTACCAAATTTCACTGTTTTTGAAATTTCTCGAGAATTGGTCAAGCCAAGTGCACCAAATTTTATCACATAAAATTGCCCGAGTTTGGGCACATATGGTCCAAATTTCAGCCTATTTGGTCAAAATTTGCGGAAATGGCAGTAAAAATAAATGTGATCATTTTTTTAGACACCCTGTATCTTTTTTCTGATCACCCGTACAGCGCAGATTTGGTTGGTTGTTTTAAAGTAATGTGCGAGTAGGTAGTGAATGCTTTTGCGCCCCAATACTACTGTTTTACATGCCCCTTTCCGAAATCCTGCTACGCCTCTGGGTTGCTGCTGAATTTAGAACCGTTTTATCTCATTTATAGTACAATTTTTGTCGAAAATTGGCTCTGATCATCGAGTTTTCTTTCTACCTATTTTTTGCATTGGTTCGTTAGGCATAGCCACTCAGATCAATTCCTTCACACAGTAGTACCGATTTTCGTTTTGAATCGGTGCAAGGTTATGCGTACTGTTGACAAGTCCGACTGAACCTATAGGTTTTTAACCTGAAATTCCTGAACCTACATTGTATTTTATTTGCGCCGGACTTGAACCCGTCCAGTTTTATTGGACTTACTCAAATAGCTTCAAATTTTAAGTTAGGCAAAATTCATTAAGTTTTCGATTGGATTGCACAAAAAGTTGATTGTTTCATGTTTTTACACCTATTTTTCAAACTGAAAATCTCAGAAACGAAAGTACTGCCCTAACAAAGTCTGACACTCTCACTTTCACTGCCAGTTGACACGCTTATAAGGTTCAGAAAAGTTGCAAACTCTGGAAAATTTCTACGGTTTTTGATAATATCAGTGAACCTATTGTTCAGGTTTTTACAAGATGGACTTGAACGTAAAATTTCTATGTTGGACTTGACTTGAACCTGAATCTATTTTTAAGCCCCGATTTTCCAAAAGTAGTTATGCGGCAAAGTTGGTTTTAAATCGATTCCGCTTGTAGGCCCGTGCAAAAATTAATTGCAATGGCCTAAGGGGAGGGATGGTCGGCCCAATCATTACTACTTATTACGTTGGGCAAGGGGTCGATACGTGTGTAACACACACAAACGGTGTATATGATCTCAGATTTTGAAGGTCTAGCATCTACATATTCTTTCATTTTCTTTACATCAAATGTCTGTTACAGATCGAGTTCTATTCGAATTTAGGCTTTTAACATAATTTTCAGTTCAAATGACATTGACACAATGTCATTCTCAGTTATCTTTCAGATCTAAGAAAGTGTTTCACAAGGGTACTGCATCACTTCACGCATTAGACGCTTCTGAGCGTACGTAAACAGTAAGACAAAAACTGACATGACCCTAAATTGCAATTTGGTCAATTGCAGACAACTGACCTCTAAAATCCAACCAACCTTTGTTTCATCTGATTCAGAACCTAGAAAGTCTGTAACGTGGTATTAGCTTATTTAGGAATTTGAAATTTCAAAAACTTACAGCTAGCCCAGCTGAAAGCTGGTCCTTCAAAAAATAAATTATCCCACGAGTGGGGACTTCCCCGTATTGGGAGCGCCTCAGCATTCAGGCCTCAAATGAACGACCTGAAACCTGACCGCGACAAGTTTTCCACTAAGCTAAGCAGCAATCATCAGGCATGGGCCAAGGGGATCTGGGGGTTACCCAGGTGCACCCCAACTTGGGCTCGTCGTAGCACAGACCGGAAATCTTTGTTAATCTTAAATTGTTTATTACAGTAAGGCACTTTAACGCCGTTTATGGTACCAACCAGTACGGTACCTAGGGTAGTGGTACCATATATGGTACCCCCACGTTCGGCGACTGTGGTGGTACCATATATGGTACGAAATCTAAACAGAGTGGTACCATATATGGTATCGGTACCGGTATGAATGCGAGGGTAGGGGCATACATGGGCGGGGAGGGGGGTAAGGGGGGTTTACCCCCTCGCCGGCCAATACCCCCCTCGGCCGTCCATATATACTCCATACCCCCCTCGCCGGCCAACCCCCTACCCCCCGTGGTCTCCTACCCCCCTCCGGATTTTTCCGGCCCATGTATGGGTAGGGGTACCAACATATATGGTACCACCACAGGCCCGTACCATTAAACGTGCCCGTAGCATATATGGTATGGTACCACTACCCTAGGTACCGGTACCATATATGGTGACGATACCATAAACGGCGTTAAGTGCCTGACTGTATTAGAAGCTGCCAAACTTAGCTGGATGTCCCTATAGTTTAGAGAAAAATTCAAATTTGGCGCCTTTAACTTTACTTGCCAGGCACGGCAGACAGCATTGCGCAATAGGTTGCAAGCGATCGAAGCATAGAAAACAGCGTTAGTCCAGGTTTTATCTTATAATCACAGTGGCTTAGTTTCCTAAAATGGAGAACTTTGCTGTAGTTCCCCGTTCAGCGCTTTGTCTAATTCCCAGCCAATCGTTATGGACGCCGATCCAAGCAATTCGAGAGAAACATGATCGTCAATTCCATCGCTGGATGCCTCACATCAACGTTCTCTACCCGTTCTACGAGGACAAAGATCAGAACCTAGAAATATGTGTCCAAAATTGTACAGAAACTTGTAAATCAATTTCGCCTATCACCTTAACTTTGGACAAGGACAGTTTCGACCATTTCGGGCACAAAAACTCCTGTACTCTTTTGCTTAAACCCCGAGAGTCGGAAACCGTCGAGCTTCGCGAATTGCACCGGAAATTGCAACTGACTTTTCCACAAGCCGGGGACAAACGGTTTCCCGAGTTCAAGCCGCATTTAAGTTTGGGTCAGTTCAACCAGGCAGATGTACAGTTGTACAAAAGGAAGTTTGTGGAAGAGTGGAAGGCGGCTGACACTTGTTTGGAATGGACTGTTGATCGCGTTTTTATGATTTCTAGAGCCGACACTAACTCGCCCTTCGAGATCAGGCAAACTGTCACTTTGGGACCGGATTGAATTAACATTTGATTAGTTAGTTAGATTGCTCTATGTTGCCTAGTAAAAGCTGCCTAACATGTGCGCGCGAGCTAGGTATGCATTGAAAAGCTTATTTACAGCTGCGCCTGCTGCTGGCTTTGTTTACACGATGCCCGAACTACCGTAATTAGAGTGGCCGATTACGGTAACTGAAATTTTGTGTAAAAAAGAAGGAAATTGGCAAATTTGGTGAAGTTTTGCCAAATTTGGTGAAGTTTAGCTTTTTGATTGGGTGAAGAATGGTGTTGTGCTTAAGTGAACCGTAATAGGAAGTCTCCGAGCGTGGAGACAATGCCGGAACCAATCTCCGAAGATGGTATCGTTGTGATTGAATTGGAGAAGAAACCGAATGGTAAAATTAACTGGCATTCTTTAAGAAGAGAATACAGAAGGAATCTTTTTTCTTTTGTTTGTTTGTTTGGTTGTTTCGGTTTTGCGGTCATTTCCTGAGCATCAATTCGAACCAATTGACTGCAAAAATCGTAGATATTGCCGTATCTCGGTTTACGGTATTTTTCAAAATTCGGCCGATTTCGCTTCGTTCTTAAACTGATTTTAACCGTGTTTTCGTTCTAAAATTAAGCTTAAACAATAGTTTAGTCATACTGGGGAATCTGCTTTGGGGTAAAATGAAAGAAAAGTGGGAGAAAACAAAGAAATGATCGATTATTCTGAGAATCACAATTCATTCCAACCTGGAGGGAGAGAATTTTCGCTTTTTAGGTCAAAATATGCGATTTTAGACTTTTCTCCGTACTCGCTCCGAGGCCCCCTCCGCATTTTTTCGTCCTTTGTATCACACAAAGTGGTTGGTTCTCTGCTGTTAGACTGATAGCAGTGTTTTGATCAGACATGGCTAGCATTTCCACTGAGTGGGTGATAAATTTCAGATCCTGAGGCTATAGATGAACCGGAAAAATCCGTGAGGTGTTGTGGAAGTCAGAGGGTCCCACAAAAGTCTAAGAAACGCATAAAAAGCGCAATTTTTCTACCTACTGGAGAGGGTGGCGCAAGGGGGGTAAACCCCCATCACCCCGGCCCGTCTATGCCTGAGGATTTAGCGGTGGTGTCCAGACTGGGCAAAGGGGGGTTGGCCCCCCTCAGGCTCTGACCAACCCCCCGCCCCCTATCAGCCGGCCGCTACCCCCTCAGGAATTTTTTTGGAAGAATTTTGTAACGAAAATTATGATAAAAATATGCCTGGATTAGGTGTAAATGAGCTCAGAATAGCTTATTTTAATGAAAAATAAGCCAAAAAACCTTGATTTTAGCCAAAAATCGGACTTTTTGGCTTACCACCCCCTCAGCCCCCCTCAGGAGCTCCTACCCCCCTTAGCCCCCCTCAAGAATTGAAAATTCTACCCCCGTCAGCCGAAATGCTAGCCCATGTCTGGTGGTGGCTGATGGGGATTGACGGGGTGGTAACCCAAATGCACGATTTTTAGCTAATCTCAAGGTTCTTTGGCTTATTTCTCGTTAAAATAGGTAATAAGAAACTGTTCTGAGCTCATTTTACACCTAATATATAGGCCCACTTTTATCATAATTTTCTATACAAAATTATTCCCAAAAATTACCGAGGGGGTAGGTTAGAGCCTGAGGGGGTTAGCCCTTTTAATACATGTAACAGCTCCGGGCCCACCGGGGTAGGGGTTTTCTCTTGTGGGGGGTCGAGTGGGATTCGTCCAGAGGGTGGTCAAAAATTAAAAAGAAGCTCCAGAACGCCTGGAAATACGTTTTTAGTGCCTTTTTTTAGAAAATACGCTAGAAATCGTTATTTTAAGCTTCCAAATAGCGTTTTAGAGCTAAAAATAAGTACAAAACGATAAAAAGGGCTTCCAAAAACCCCGATTTCTCTCAAATATCAGCAGTGGAAAGGCCAAATTCGGTTTCCAAAGGCTTTTCAAGCGAATTTTAGGCTAAAAATTAGTGATTTCTGAGCCAGTTTGTTAGTACTGGGAGCCACTACTGGTACAGTCATGTCTCGTTAATCCGGACAAGTTGGGACCGGCCAATTTTGTCCGGATTAGCGAATTTCCGGATTAACGAATCAAAGCTAAAGCACTGTTTTTCGGGTCAGAGGCCTAAATGACAACTTTTTGTTAGTTGCATTTCAGATTCTGCAACTGTACCTCCTAATTAAAACCCAAAAACTTATTTCAGCTGATTATAGCTCCTAAGAAGACAAAAATAATCACATTCTGACTCAACTAAAAGCATTATTCAATTGAAAATTCACACCTGAATTGAAAAATTACGCATGAATTTTGTCCAAATTAACCAAGTCCGGATTAACGAATCGCTTTACCATACGAATTTTGAAGTTGGGACCCCAAAACTTCTGTCCGGATTAACGAGTCATATAACATGGGGGAAAATTGGGACCTGGCCTAATCTTGTCCGGAAGGCGAATATCCGGATTAACGAGGTCCGGATTAACGAGACATGACTGTACTTGTATTTCTGGGTGGGGGTTCCTTAACCTGTCTCGGGGATGAGGGGGGTTGGCCTTTCCAACAGGGGGTAGCCGCCTAGTGCATGTTACTCGTGTCCGGTTTAGTTTTGGCTGCAAAGAGTGAAGAATAAGCTAAGGGTCAGCAAGCGGTGACTTAACTCCATTTCCAGGCCCGTAACCAGTGGGTGGTCTCTAAGATTAGATTCAAATCAAAAATATCGATTGAGCTCCCTTCAGAGACGGGCTGGTATAAGTTGTATGTTTAGGGTTTGGCTTCAATATAGTGGGCGGATCGGACAGCCAACACATTCCAGGTGACCCGGGTATTTTCGTCACCAAAGTTAAACTGAACGGAGCGGCGCACCTCGATGGCCGACTGAAGGAGGGAGACCGAATCGTTTCTGTAAGTTGCCACCGGACATAATGTCTTTCACCCAACCACCACTCCATACACAAGTACTGGCTATATTATATTACAGTCAGGCACTTAACGCCGTTTATGGTACCAACACCATTTAAGGTGCCGGTACCATATATGGTACGAAATCTGAACAGAGTGGTACCATATAATATGGTACCGGTACCGGTAACAACGCGAAGGTGGGGGTACAATATATGGTGCCGGTACCTTATATGGTACAACCACAGACCTCGAACGTGGGGGTACCATATATGGTACGAAATCTGAACAGAGTGGTACCATATAATCATACATGGGCCGGAAAAATCCGGAGGGGGGTAGGAGGGGGAGAAGACCTCGGGGGGGGGGGGGGTCCCCCCCAAAAAAGGCCAAAAAAACGCCTATTTTGCCTTAAATAAGCGAAAATTTCTCCCTCCGGGAGGGGGGTGGGGGGGTTAGCCGGCGAGGGGGTATGGAGTATGTTTGGACGGCCAAGGGGAGGGTATGGCCGGCCGAGGGGGAGGGGTATACCCCCCTTACCCCCCCGGCCCATGTATGCATATAATATGGTACCGGTACCGGCAACAACGCGAAGGTGGGGGTACAATATATGGTGCCGGTACCTTATATGGTACCACCACAGGCCCCGAAGGTGGGGGGTACCATATGGTACCACTACCCCGGTACGGTACTATTAGGCGAGGCCGATTAGGCGATGCCGATTAGGCGACGCCGATTAGGCGACGCCGATTAGGCGATGGTACGATTAGGCGACAAAAAAGGGTTGGCTCGAAAATCAAAATGCCGAAAGGGTACGAAATGCCGAATGTTCAAAATGCCGAAAGTGAGAATTGGGCTAAAATGAGTGAGTTATCATGCACTGTATATTATGCACGGCCACTGTTTTTAAAGCCAGCGCCAGTAAGGTGTTTTTGTATAATTTAACACTAAATTGCGACTGATATTTTACTTAAACCTCTATGACAAGACAAGTATATAATAGGACAACAGCGGTAGACAAAGTAACAGTATATGACAAGACAAGTAATAATAAATACACCAGCGGTAGACAAAATAACAGTGTATGACAGTCGTTGCCTTTCGGCATTTTGAATTCGGCATTTTGACCGGCTCCCACAAAAAACATTAATAGATAATAGTACAACTCGTTAACTTATAGCTAACCAAGCATTGTCCTGACTGTTTCTAACTCAGATCCTGGCAATTGCCCCTATTCCCCAGCTTGCGTCGAGCACGCGAGCGGCCGTCGGGTCGGCCACATATTTTTTGGGTTGCTATGTTCATTAACGCACTTTGGATGCAGACGATGCACGACGCACCAATAACTTGCGGAAGCAGCTCACAGAGTTTCGCAGCGAGAATTTGATGCGGCGCGTCCATCCATCTGACGCTTTATAAATGTTCTGCGACATGCATACATGGGCCGGAAAATGGGTTGCGGGTAGTCAAAATCCGAAAATTTGAGGGTGGGCCTGCCGGTTTGGGGGAGGGCCGCGGCGGTTTTAGTGTATGGGGTCAGGAACAATAGTCGGCTTCAGGTGAGTGGGTGGGGTCGTTTGGGAGGTAGAGCCCAAGTTGAGGTGTGGGCAACCCCCCCCCCCGGACCCCCTGCGGTCCATGTATGGCGACATCTGCAGAAATGTTCCCTACTCTACTAATGAGTGCTCAGTGAGTTGGAATTTATCCATCCATGGTGTTGCACCTATTTTTTAAATTAGTCCTTGAAATTGCTTTTCTATTTTGTTAAATTTTGTTTTAATTGCTGTTGTGCTGTTTGCATTGTTGTGCTATGTTTTAGTGGTAACCTATGTTGCCGTACGGACTTATAGAAAAAAATTATTTCTGTCGCCTGGTAGTACCGTCGCCTAATAGTACGGCTAAATCGCCTAATCGGCGTCGCCTAATAGTCCTGCTTCGTGTCTGGTTCTACGTGGCAGTGATAGCGCAAAAGGTTTGATTTTTGTACAACTTACAGCATAACCTTAGTAAGTAAACTATTTTAAGAGTCAGTCTCTGGGCCAATCGAGTTTCAGTATTCAGACCCAAAAATGAAACTTTGGCGTGGAGGGCTCAAAGTTGGAGGTCTAATACGTATGGATAGGTTATATAACCACCGCAAAGGATATCCCGATTCGACGCTCCACGCTCGAGATACGGCCTTCTGAAAATCGGTCCGCTTAACTATGGGACCAAAATTTCAAAATCGAATTTCTAGCGCAATAATCAGTGTTGGGACTTAAAAATTTGGGGTTTAGGGTAACTTTTAGAGTACTTTCAGAATCAACGGTGGAATTCCATTTTCAATGAAAAAAATTTTTTTCGACCCCCTTTGGAGCCCCCTAGCTCGTCTGGAACCCCCCTACACCGTTTTTTTTATTTCAGAATATTGTAGCGCTATCAATTCCCTACAGTTTGGTATAAGCCACATTGGCTGACCCGTGGAAGAAAGTGGTGAAATATGGCTTCAAAGTTGAAAAATCCTCAAATTTTTTGTTTTGGTACTGCACCAAAATTTTCTGCTGGAGTTTCTAGCGCACTAATCAGTGTTGGGACTTAAAAATTGGGGGTTTAGGGTAACTTTTAGAGTGCTTTCAGAATCAACGGTCGAATTCCATTTTCAACGAAAAAAACTTTTTTCGACCCCCTTTGGAGCCCCCTAGCTCATCTGGAACCCCCTACGCCGTTTTTTTTATTTCAAAATATTGCAGAGCTATCAATTCTCTACAGTTTGGTATAAGCCACATTGGCTGACCCGTGGAAGAAAGTGGTGAAATATGGCTTCAAATTCGAAAAATCCACAAGTTTTTAGTTTTGGTACTGCACCAAAATTTCCTGGTGGAGTTTCTAGCGCACTAATCAGTAGGGTTCCGACGATATATCGATATCGATATCGAAAAGTCGATATATCGACCCATTTTCCAATATCGATATCGATATCGCGATATTTCGCATCGATATTTTCGATATTTATTGTGTGGAAAATCAGGAAACAAAACAAAACTGACACCAAGTTTATTTCTCGGGAACAGTAAAAAACAGTTTTTCCTGAACAACTCAGAAATCGATTCTATAGTCAAAACCTAACAGTGGCATGATAGCTCTCAGAAACATCAATTTCTCTCCATTCTCAGCTTTCTGACAGCAACGCTTTGGTTCTTACGTAGCATACATTGGGCCGCGGGGGGTCCGGGGGGTTTGCCCACCCTCCACCTTGGGCTCGATCCCCCGAACGACCCCACCCACCCACCTGAAGCCGACTTGTGTTCCTGACCCACGCACCAAAATCGCCACACACCACACACACCAACCCCCACAAACCGGCAGGCCCCCCCAAATTTTAGTATTTTGACCCAACCGATTTTTCCGGCCCATGTACTGCATGGTTCTTAAATGTCTGCAGCAACACTGAAGCCACTCCGCATACTTGAAGCAGGAGGGCTGAAGCAGATATGAACTACTAGTATTTCGACTGAACTGAGCATTTTCAAATCCTGAGAGGTACGCCGGCTGATGGGTGGTTGAAAGGATGGTAAGCAAAAAAAGTCCGACTTTTTACTAAAAGCAAGTTTTTTTTGGCATATTTGTCATTAAATATATGCTATTCTGTTTGAGCTCATTATGCCTATGAGGGTGGGGCATCGGCCTGAGGGGTCAACCTTTTCATTGAAGGGGTTCAGAAGGGCCACTAACTTTTCTGCGATTCTCTACTAATTGATATCAGATCGCTGATTGCATCAGTGCTTGACTGATAAGCAGCGAGAGCAGCTTGCTATTTCAAATTTTCACATTTTCTTGCATAACTATAAATATCGATATCGATCGATATTGAACTGAAAATATCGATATCGATATCGAATATCGACAAATTTTGATATCGTCGGAACACTACTAATCAGTGTTGGGGCTTAAAAATTGGGGGTTTAGGGTAACTTTTAGAGTACTTTCAGAATCAATGGTCGAATTCTATTTTCAATGAAAAAATTTTCTTCCAGAATTTGGGGCCGCTAGCTCACTTGCCTGAAACCCCACTGAGCGTTATTTCAGATGCTAAGATATAATGATGCCCGTTGTAGAAATCTGCTACAAACTACAGTTTTCTTGTTTGTCTGTATATGCAGTACAGAACTTTTATTCGTCATCATCGTCTGTTGACAAAGAACTTTTGGCTGTAACATAATTTTGCCAGACTATGTCATCTACCGTTTCAAAGGTTTCATCTGTATCAAATTCCAACCGGTTTATATATACAGCCAATGTGGCTTATACCAAACTGTAGGGAATTGATAGCGCTGCAATATTCTGATATAAAAAAACGGTGTAGGGGGTTCCAGACGAGCTAGGGGGCTCCAAAGGGGGTCGAAAATATTTTTTCATTGAAAATGGAATTCGACCGTTGATTCTGAAAGCACTCTAAAAGTTACCCTAAACCCCCAATTGTTAAGTCCCAACACTGATTAGTGCGCTAGAAACTCCAGCAGGAAATTTTGGTGCAGTACCAAAACTAAAAATTTGTGGATTTTTCAAATTTGAAGCCATATTTCACCACTTTCTTCCACGGGTCAGCCAATGTGGCTTAAACCAAACTGTAGGGAATTGATAGCTCTGCAATATTCTAAATAAAAAAAACGGTGTAGGGGTTCCAGACGAGCTAGGGGGCTCCAAAAGGGGTCGAAAAAAAATTTTTTCATTCAAAATGGAATTCGACCGTTGATTCTGAAAGTACTCTAAAAGTTACCCTAAACCCCCAATTTTTAAGTCCCAACACTGATTAGTGCGCTAGAAATTCCAGCAGGAAATTTTGGTGCAGTACGAAAACTAAAAATTTGAGGATTTTTCAACTTTGAAGCCATATTTCACCACTTTCTTCCACGGGTCAGCCAATGTGCCTTATACCAAACTGTAGGGAATTGATAGCGCTACAATATTCTGACATAAAAAAACGGTGTAGGGGGTTCCAGACGAGCTAGGGGGCTCCAAAGGGGGTCGAAAAAAATTTTTTTCATTGAAAATGGAATTCGACCGTTGATTCTGAAAGTACTCTAAAAGTTACTCTAAACCCCCAATTTTTAAGTCCCAACACTGATTAGTGCACTAGAAATTCGATTTTGAAATTTTGGTCCCATAGTTAAGCGGACCGATTTTCAGAAGGCCGTATCTCGAGCGTGGAGCGTCGAATCGGGATATCCTTTGCGGTGGTTATATAACCTATCCATACGTATTAGTCGTCCAACTTTGAGCCCTCCACGCCAAAGTTTCATTTTTGGGGTCTGAATATGGCAAAGGACCAAGATTCGATCGGTTCAGAGACTGACTCTTAATAGTTCTCGATAATACAGGGTCTGCCAAAAAACAAGCCCGGCGATTTTTCGCTGTAACAACCGCAAGTCTCAACCGATTTGAATGAATCCTTTTTTAAATGAAAGATAAATAAATTCTTGAAATTTTTGTTAATGTACTCTGCTTAGATCATGAGATATTTCTCCTCGAAGACAAAACAGTGATTTTGGCAGTGAACAAGAGGGATTTTTATTATTCCGTTGCACTTAATAACAAAACGGATTCCTACTACTGTTGATGGCTATTGGAGGCTTTATTGGAGAAACACACGCTCGGTTTACTTCACCAGTAAAGTCGCGTTAGCTCTCAGCAGTAGGAATCTGTTTTATTGTGAAGTGCAACGGAATCGCTCTTGTTCTTTGCCGAAAGCTGTTTCGACTTTGAGGGCAACTATCTCAAGAACTAAACTGTGGATCTCAATAAAAATTGCACTAATCTTTGAAGAATTTATCAGTCTTCCATTCAAATCGGTTGAGATTGCTGGTTGCAAAAGTAGAAAAATGTTCTGAGTTGTTTTTTCATTGCCAAATTCTCTGTTTTGACTTTGACGGCAAATATCTCAGCAACTAAGCAGGCAACCCTTTATGAAAGTTTCACCGTCTTTGAAGAGTTTATGTATCTTTTATTTGAAAACAAGATTCATTGAAATCAGTTGAGCTTGCTACAGGAAAAATCTGCGGGGGTTGTTTTATTATTGGTATCAAGTCGAATCCAATCTCGAACTTTCGAAGCGTCAATTCATTCCTTGCGAATTAGTAAAAACAACTTTCCAACTGCATTCTCTAGCCGTCTAGAAAACAGATCTGACGTCAAAAGACTATTGCGTCTGCGCTTTTTACTACCTAACAGCCGGGTCTGCTAAGATTTAAGCGGTCGTTATTTACAGCCGTCTGAGCTAGCTTCTTGCCTTTGTTATTCTCTTTAGAGTGAGAACAGGTTGGTACCACTTCCACACGTCCTTTTACTACTTTCTCTCTAGTGCTCTGGTTTTTGTTGGCGGCAGGCTGGAGTCTCTTCTTGTTTATCTTGTATTTACGATAAGAACTGAGATGGTTTCAGGTTAACGGCAAGTCTGTTTTGAACGTGACGCACGACCAGGCTGTCAATCTACTGCGTTCTTGTAAGGGCACTGCACGATTGGAAGTGGAATCGGACGCTGAGAGACTCGCTCTAAATGTATCTTCTTACTACTTCATTTCTTGTTGAAGCTGACACCATTCTATCCCCTTCTGCGTTTTATAGTCACTCGTCTTAAAGAGATAGCACCCCAAATCTAAAAAAACGCAAAATCATCAAGGGTGTCTGGGGTCCTGTCATACATGGGCCGAAGGGTAAGGGGTATACCCCGACCCCCCGTCCCGGAGGGAGAAAATTTTCGTTTATTTATAGCACAATTTAAGGCGTTTTTTGGACCTTTTTCCGGGGGACCCCCCAGAGATCTCCAGACCCCTCCCGATTTTTCCCCCCTCAGCCGGCCGCTACCCCCTCCGGAATTTTTTGGAGGAAGAGTTTTGTATTCAAAATTATGATAAAAATGTGGCTGGATTAGGTGTAAATGAGCTCAGAATAGATTATTATAATGAAAAATAAGCTCGAAAACCTTGATTTTAGCCAAAAATCGGACTTTTTGGCTTCCCACTCCCTCAGGCGCTCCTACGCCCCTAACCCCCCTCAGGAATTGAAAATTCTACCCCCTCAGTCGAAATGCTAGCTCATGTCTGCACCGGTACCATATGTTCTTATTTCCCTACTGTTTACCAGGGTTCGTGCGGGACCTGGAAAGTCAGGGAGTCATGGAAAAGTCAGGGAATTTAAAAAAAGTCAGGGAATCAGGGAAAAGTCAGGGAATTTGGTGTCTGGTCAGGGAAAAATTTGATAGCAGCAGAAACATATCGCCGTCAAATGGTGGTGTCAGAACTTTACAGAACACCTTGTTTGTTTGTTTAAATTTATTGTACAGAGTACAACACGATAAGACGCGTACACGAGGTACTTTTCAATGTCCTACCGCTGAAGATCGGTCTTCTGACTTTATATACTACTACTTAAACTGGAAATTTACCCTCTGAGTGCCGTTTAAATGCGTTTTACAAGCCAATTTTTTAAAATTTGTTTAGATTGGTTGTAGTTTCCTCATCCTGGTTGGTCAGGGAATTTTTACTTTGGTCATGGAAAAGTCAGGGAAAGGTCAGGGAATTTTGCTATACAAAAGCCGCACGAACCCTGTTTACGGCAGTTCTATAATAACAATTCTCTTCCAGCGCCCCTTCCGCGCGCCGTTCGAGTCGCGATCTTCCAGCTCCAAAGAGCTTTCCTCTCCGGCCGCTGCCAGTCTGTACCGGTCGGCGAGCAACAAAACGCCACTCAAGAGCAGTCGCAGTCCGCTCTACGCCGCTATGAATGGTCGGGAGGTGGGCGACACCGTAGACACGCCCCAGAATCTCAGCGCCGCCCCCTCTGTCAACTCATTGGTCGACGACGTTCCGCGCACGCCCAAACGACCCACCGGCTATTTCAGTGACACCTGGGCTTCCGAACATTTCTGGGACCTTCTCTACGTGACCGTAGGGTCGGCGGCCGTTGGCGCCTTTGTGTATGCCGGGTACAGGTGGTTCCATAATAGGTAGAGGAGTCTGTTTGACGCTCTTACTGTTAAAGTGGTCTGCTGTTATGTTTGTTTAGACGTCTCAAGCTTGTACTGCAATGTGCTACTAGTGGAGTGCGTGTGTGTCTAGTCAGAGTGAGTCGGCCGGCCTGTTCTAGTCGGTGATTGGTTGATGATATTGTTTCGCCCCTCCCCCAGTTGTTGCACAGTAAATTTTTGAAGGCCTATCATTTTTGCTTTGAAAATCGGCTTAAAGTGGTCTAGTGCTAGTAAAGGTACTTAGAACAAATTTTCCACTTTTGCACGTCAAGTCAGTTAAGAAAGCTGTTCGAAAACGACAATACAGGTCTAAACACTGCCTATGACTGCGTAATTTCACCGAAAATTGTCTTTAGAGGCACCTCTAGGTGAACCTAAGGAAGGATTTCTTAAGCAGTCACTGTTAAGCTCAGTGCAAAAGAAGTACAGGGTGTCTCAAAAAAATGATCACATTTCTTTTTACTGCCATTTCCGCAAATTTTGACCAAATAGGCTGAAATTTGGACCATAGGTGCCAAAACTCGTGCAATTTTATGTGTTAAAGTTTGGTGCACTAGGCTTGACTCATTCCCGAGAAATTTCAAAAAAAGTGAAATTTGTTAAATCAATAGTGAAAGCCGGTCACCAAAAAAATGATCACATTTCTTTTCACTGCCATTTCCGCAAATTTTGACCAAATAGGCTGAAATGTGGACCATAGGTGCCCAAACTCGGGCAATTTTATGTGTTAAAATTTGGTGCACTAGGCTCTACCAATTCTCGAGAAATTTGAAAAAAAGTGAAATTTGGTAATTTCAATACCAAAAGCCGGTCACCGAAAAAACGTTACATTACATTATCGCCTAAACTCTAACGATAGCGTTGGAGTTCATGCGTCAACTTTTTACACACGAATTACCCTGAACTTCTGCGTTTACACTCCAAATTTCATCCAATTCCGTCAAAAATTAGAAAAGATATAGGAAAAGGAAATCTTTCCATTTTTCGGTGATCGCCTTTCACTATTGAAATTACCAAATTTGACTTTTTTTTGAAATTTCTCGGGAATGAGTCAAGCCTAGTGCACCAAACTTTAACACATAAAATTGCACGAGTTTTGGCACCTATGGTCCAAATTTCAGCCTATTTGGTCAAAATTTACGGAAATGGCAGTAAAAAGAAATGTGATCATTTTTTTTGAGACACCCTGTATTATGCAGGTTACTGGATAAAATGTTGGCTGCTTCCAAAGCATTTACAAAAAATTGCATGTATGTACAATAATTTTCCCCCACTTTTTGCCTTAATTTGCATATTCATTTCTCAAAAAAGTTTTCTTTTACAAAAATAGGTTTTTTTAAATTTTGACCCTAACAACTGTGATTGTTAGGGTCAAGAATTTAGGTAAATTAAGGTATTAATGGGGAATATTCACGTACATAGATGCAATTTTTAGTAAATTCTTTGGAAGCAGCCAAAATTTTATCTAGAAACCTGCATAATAATTCTTTTGCACTGAGCCTAACAGCGACTGCTTAAGAAATGCTTCCTTAGGGTTCAGCTAGAAGTGCCTCTAAAGACAATTTTCGGTGAAATTATGCAGTTATAGGCAGTGTTTAGACCTGCATTGGCGTTTTCGAACAGGTTTCTTAACTGATTTGATGTGCAAAAGTGGAGAATTTGTTCTACTAGCACCGGACGATTTTCAAAAATTTTCTTTTTATGAAATGCAAAAAAATTTGGCCTTCAAACATTTTTTAACAACTGTGCGCTTGCCTTTGCTTGACCACTTTTAGTTGAGCTCGCTTAGCAGTCAGACAGTTGGGGCGAGGTCTGGAAGTTTTTGGAGGGCTTTTGTATTGGAAAATTGCGACAAAGTAAGCTTGAGCTGAAAATTTGTTTGATTTAACGAAAAATAAGCTTTGATTTTAGCGAAAATCGAACTTTTTTGACTGAAATGGCGCTAGCAGTATTGATATTGACTGATTGTGTAAAACTGTTTGTTCAGTTAGCAGAAAACTGGAATGAAGTGGCAGGGTTGTGAGGTGGGAAAAAAACACCGGAAAAAAACTGTTTTTTTCCGGAAAAAAACCGGTTTTTTTCCTAAGGGTCGGAAAAAAACATAAATCGCGGAAAAAAACTCAAGCTAAAAATAGCTAATATACGTCATTTTTCGTTAAAAAAATGGACTTTTGCTATGTATAATAGGCCATACTGACTCAAAACTGTTAGAAAAACAACAAAAAAGACCAAATTTGGCATGAAAAAACAAAAATGCAAACTGCTGTAAGAAAATTTGCATATAGCGTTATTTATGGAACCTGTCAGGCACTGTTTCATGCCTGTTTCGTGATTTATATCAATGTAACACGTGTATTTCTGGTCTAACAAGACTGAGGAAGGCGCTAGAAAGCGTTAGGAATCATAAAACCAGCCTAGGATACTCAGAACTTGGGCTGGAGTTTTTTTCCGCGATTTAGGAAAAAAACCGGAAAAAAAACCGGAAAAAAACTGGAAAAAAACAGGCCGAGGTTTTTTTCGGAAAAATATACAGCCCTGTGAAGTGGTACTTGTATAGGATTTCGTCTTGCTGACCCATTTTCTGACTCTCATTCAACTCTTGCAACCTGAGACTTTGCTCTGAGAACAAAAACTGTTTCAATTAGACTATGTAGTAGGCTCTGATTACAGGCAATCTATTGCAGTCATTGCATTTTTAGGTTGAAATACCAGAGAAACCGACTGAATAATTTCGACTAGTTTTCGGTCCGCTATTAAATAAGACATTTTATCAGTGCAGCTACACCCCAGCCGTCAGTTGAACTTTTGTTGAGAAATTGCTTTGCTGACTGTTAGGCAGAAGCTTCCAGTGCTTTTTCTGGTCACTGACCGATCGATACATAATTCTCATGTTTTGTTTGTTTTGTTGGCCTGCTCACACCAGCTTTTGTTGGCTTGCATTTAGAAGAGTCGGTATTATTAGTCGGCCATCTGTGTTCTGGCTTGCAAATGTGTTTGGATTGGCGCTTCTGTTCT
>JASANB010005407.1:0-53429 GCA_030248155.1 Sabatieria punctata
GAATGCGTATGATTGAGATGGTACCGGTTTTATGTGTGAGTGCCCATTGTATTCTAATTTGTGGTACGGACTGTGCAGGGTCACACGTATTGGTCTCGACCGGCCCAGATAGGCGCCGTCAGTGTGTTAGTCTCGCTTGCCATTACGCCCATAGCTGTTGACTAATAAAAGCCTAACTCGAGCCACCGCGACACTGACAACGCCGGTGAAGAAAGACAGCTACTGTAATCGTAGCAGTGGAGTGCTACGTACCAACTCCAGCCAAAGAAGTCGCAGCTTTTTGGTTGCTGCCTTCCATGGTCCAGCTACAACTAGACGGGCGCAGGCAGACTCCCCTCTACTGAATGGCATTCGACAACGTGGCACCGTGCGCCAGAACAGCTCGACTGCAAACCGAGCCATCAAAAGCGCCGACAGAACGCAACTGCAAGCCGACGTCATCGACAACCGCTTCATTTTGGCAGAAGCGAGGGCATGTTCGTCAAACACCACCGACCGACTGCTGTCAGCAACACACTGCCTGTCACCGCCGACAAACTGCTCAAAGCCAGCCTGGTGGTTCGCTGCCCTACGAAGTCATTCCTCCACTGAGCAAGCGCAACACCAACACTCAAGTTGGGTCAGGTATTCCTGTAAGAGGCTTAGAGTGCTTTAATTACTCTCCCTCAAAAGGCAGTTGTTGTGCTAAAACGCCCCAAGCACAGTTTAGACCGTCTTTATTCCAAATTATGCGGCTAATGGGTGTTTGTATTGAGTGTGTAAACAATATCAGCCCGGGCACAAAAAGAAAACCGCTCAATGGCCAAATCCCGAAAGCCCGCAACTACAGTAGGCTACTGCGTGTAGTCCGAATTTGTTATTCTGTGCTGTATGTATGTACAATTGTGGGTGCCGTTTACGGGTTACAGCAGAAATCGGTTCGCTTGACCAACCGTTCACAGGCTGCCAACGCAACAAGCGCAGCCGAGACAGTCAGTGCCACAGAGGGTATGGCCGCCAGCCCCGCACTCACTTGCATCGGTACAATTCGATCGAGTCACGGCGGCCCTCAAAGCAAATGGGGCACCTGCTGCAGTACCAGAGGACCTCTCCATGTGAGAAGCGCGGGTCACAGTCGCTCACATGGTCTCTCGCGGCGCTCCATCCACCAAACCCCAGAACAGGGACGTCAGGAGCAACTTTGTGTTTTATTTGGCAGCTCATTTGTCTTTGTTGTAGACCGAGCTACAACCGTGCGCATCGTCGGCGTGGGTTTCTATGCAGCCGCCACAGTCGCAGGCTCACTGTCGGTCGACCACCCCACGCAGTTCAAGGCATCTGATTCGCAAGCTGATGTGCCGGGACTGCCACACCTGGGCATCTCTTCACTGCCGCAACTGCCAAACGGTCACTCTACGGTCTACTGCAACACCTTTGACGCCAACAGGCAGGTATTTCCCTGCCATGCCTACTGCATCGGTCAGCTCTGCAACGTGCTTCACTCTGTCTGCAACCCCATTCAGTCATCATTGGACACCAGGGTTCTGTGTCAACACCCATCTGTCTGTAAGTACTGTACATCTACTTTGCAACTGGGCAGGCTTGTAGCGCCTAGTATGATGTCCATAACGGCTGGGTGGCGGCGACTTACATCCCCTACATTCTTCCAGAAGACTCATCAGGGTCCAGGGGTGTGGGAGGCTGGGGGCTGTCCAAACCGTGATCCTGGCGGGCTCTGCTTGGGTGCCGAAGGAGCTCCGGCACTAGCGACAGGGTGGCCAGGGGTCGCGGCGAAGACTCCGAACACCAACCTTTTTCCCGTCGCCGTGTTCCACCCAAGCCTGTATCTACTGTACATCGTGTTGACTGAACTGTTGCCAGCCAATGGGGTGTGTCGGCTACTGTACATACCAACTAGCAGACTGTGTAGACCATTCTACACTGCCAGCACTTGCCAGTCACCAGCCCTACGCACACAGGGGCCAGCCAGCTACCAGGTCAGTGGCATTTCCGTTCCGGTCAGCAACTCCTGCAGTGCACCGCGCGTCAATGGAACTGTGGTCACAGATAGTGCTGTGGGCACGACTTGTACCACAACAACCCGCCACCGACCGCAACGTCAGCCGGCCGTGAGATGGGTGCAGTTCTCACGGTCATCGGTCAAGCCTCACCAGAGCTATGGGCAACCCATGCGCACAAGGGGCCCAACAGAAGCCGGCAACTGTGATAATATATGTGATTTGCTCTGTGTTGAGTTGTACTTTAACGTGTGTGTGCTAAGCGTGCACACCAGCCGCCATACCGTGCACCAGGCTGTGGCCAGGCCAGAGGGTGTCAGCAGACAACTGTTAGCTGGACAGTCAGGTTCCACAAAAATCGAGTCAGTTGTGCTGCAATGGTATGGTAAGACAGGCGTGGCTAGTCAAACGCCACCAACAAGTGAGCCTGTACCAGAGAAAGCGTCAGTTACGGTACAGAAGTACATGTCAAACCTGCACCAAAACCAGAACATGTGTTTCCGATCACCTACAAGTCCAGTGAGTACTGTGTGTGCGAATGCTCTACTGGTACAGGGCACTGATGAGCAGCTCATGCCTGTAGATTGTCTACTTGGTGATCGACGCAACAAGCTGGCCAAGTGTAGTGCAAGCAAACAGCCCAGTCCAGGGCTACAGGTCAGCTGTAGTAGCCTTGGTGTGCAGTTCGATCAGACCAGGTCTCGTGTTCTGCACAAACCACCAATGAGGAATGGTCAGATGGTCAGTGACAGCCAAGAGGAATTCTCCACTAGCAGAAGCTCAGCTTCGTCACAGCTACACTTGGCTTGGAATGGACTCCAAGTTAGCTGCAGCTTCAAGCAGTCAACCTTGTCGCACAGGAGAAGAAAACGTGCTACATGCCTGAGCTGGCTGGAGCCGGAATCGAGAATCCCCATGCATGTAACACTTCACACTGTCATCACTCGGTCTGTTGGGAGGACTGAGTCATCACCTCTCCACACAATCATCACTTGGTCCAGTGGAAGAATGGAGTCACCATTACAACAAGGGAGCAGATCGACATTGATGAGCAGTTTGAAGGCTGCAACCAGCACAGCCAAGCTGACGAGCCAACACTGGGATGTGCAGACTGCTGTGTTCAAGTCGCTCCAAGACTCCTTGTCTCCTGTCAGTAGTGCCATTGTTGATGTCCAGTGGTCATCACTCAGCCGTTGGGAGCTGGGGAACCACACCATCTGGAACGCTGCACTGTGCAACAGTTCAATGGGTGTGCCAACGTGTGCACCTCTACCCATGTGGACATCACAGCTTCATTGGTTCTGCACTGGATGCAGTAAGAGCACCAAGCAAGGGAAGCCATGTGTAGTGCTGAACCAAGTCAGTGCAAACAAGACAACACCAATCCTGCTGATGTTTCAGCAGAAGCAGTGGGGAGAATTTCAACCATTCACCTACCAGCAGCAGTCAACTGCCAAGCAAGGCAAGAAGTGCGGAAACTATGGCCAGGAGGAACACAACAGTGATCGGTTTTCTGCCCACAAGACCGGCCTCCCATGCCAGAACGTTTGCGGGAAGCAGACCTGCCAGGCAGAGGCATCAAGCAAGCCAGTTGGGTCCATTTTCACCAGAGTTGCTCAGTGCACCACCCTTTCCTGACCTGACGACTGCACCCACTGACTACCTATTCCGCAAACTTGACTGCTCACACATCAACCGCCAGGGACAGCCAACGCAGCAGGCCAGTGGCGGAGGAAGAACCAGTGGCAATGTGAACACTAGCGCTGTGAGTCAGAAACGCAAGATTCAGAACAGCAACCATCATCATTGCAACCTGGCTCAACAACAAGCAGTGTTTCTACTTGGCAATCTGCTAACGTCAAGTCAGTCAATGGAGTGCTGCCACCATGTCAAATTCTGCTGCCGAAGTGGTTCCACCCATCTGACAAACGCTTCATCACACCGTAAAAGGCAGAAGTTAAGTCAGCGAGTCTGTGGATCAATGGTGCAAGCTGAACCGCCAGTGATGTCTACGCCTCAGGGGCAAAGCCACTGTACATCACTTGTCACCAGCACAGACCTTGGGTACAACAGCTTGTGCAGCTGTGACAACATCGGCATGTACATGTGTCACATAGCATCCATCCTGTACACTGCTAGTGCTACATCACCACACATGAGGAACTGTTGGCAAATTGTGGTCAACCTTTCTGAGTGCCTTCAGAGCGCATGTTCCTGTCAACATTGTTACCAATTTGCCACTGTACCCATGGCGCCAGTCGATTCGCAATGAATCCACCAGTCATTCCACGTCCACCACAACAGAAGACCGGTAGAAGACGTGTATATGAAAAATACATGATCTGTGATCGTTGTGTGTGTAGTATGCCACTTTATTCTGCCGGTGCACTCTCCTTTTTTCAGAGAGGGGGGGGTGGTGTCGTGTGTGTGCGAATGCGTATGATTGAGATGGTACCGGTTTTATGTGTGAGTGCCCATTGTATTCTAATTTGTGGCACGGACTGTGCAGGGTCACACGTATTGGTCTCGACCGGCCCAGATAGGCGCCGTCAGTGTGTTAGTCTCGCTTGCCATTACGCCCATAGCTGTTGACTAATAAAAGCCTAACTCGAGCCACCGCGACACCATGTTCATTCCAATAAGCCATAAGTCCCATAAGAAAACTGATGGTCAAAACAACTGAGCATATGCACTATATGGCAGGTTTATTCGCTTTTTGCTGAATTCGGCCTTTAAACTCAACTTAGAGGTACCTAAACCTGGACTTAAAACTGTTTTAACCACAAAAAAGTTTATGAGTAGCACTAAAAGCCTATCTTCGACCAGGATTCCCCTGAGAACGAAAAAAACAGCTACATGTATGGTCGTCATAGAACACTTCGCAGAATGGTGTGGTCCACAGACGGCCGAAATCTGCATATATTCCACCACAGACATAGATGTGCTCATCCAAAACAGCACTGGCATGGGCTAGACGGGGTAGCAGCATATCAGGTTGATCGGAAAAACGTTTATTCTCCAGGTCTAACTTGAGAGTCCAGTTAACTGGATTGAGCAAAGGATCAGATCCACCGATCAAGTAGACAGCCCAATGCAGCAACTCAGAAGTGTGACCGGGTCTCGGCTTAGGCAGTTGCGCATCCAGCACGGTGTTGCGCTGAGGCTCATCTGTATAGAACACCTCCATCGTCTTGCCTTTGCTTGAACCACCGATCACCAGAATACTTTCGATAGAAGCTGAAAAGGGCAAGTTATTGTGAAGTTGAACGGGGTTCACAGGAAAAACAGTTCTGAGGGTTGCTCAATGTTGCGTAGCAATTCTAGTGTGTTATGCATCAACAATGGCCATTGTTGCTCGCGTAACATTGAGAATAAAGGGAACAAAAAAGCGTCACAATGACTCTGCATTGTGAGCTGTTACGCACGTAACAATGTCCGTTGTTCCGCTACGAAGCAATTATGGCTGTTACGGCGCAACAATAGCTATTGCTTCGCCAGGCTGAACAGACAAGTCTACTGTAACCATCATAGGCTTGATTTCCGATTGTCAACGCTACCTTGGGCATTCTTCTAATTCTAACAAATTTTTACCTTACAAAACGACAAAATGCTTTTGATAAGCAGCACATTTTTTCATTTTTGTATCACTGGGGCTACTGAAAAGCGCATTGACTAAGTCGAAGTGGTTGACGGCCCATTTAGGAGTTTCTTCACTGAGTTTTGGAACGTCTCGGGTGGCTGAGAATGGACACTTGTTGGTCTTCACTGGATGTTTACTTTTGCCGCCCATGCAACTGAAACCTATTGTTCTCCTTCCTTCCAACATATCATAAACATGCAGTGCTGCCGGATCATTTGGAATTAATTGCTTTGGAATTAATTTATTGTTGTAATTTATGGCAGAAAAATTGAAAACTCTCACTCTACCAAGCACTCGATTCACACCTGCAAAGCTTGCTCTGACCACGAAAACGCATTCTTAGCTGTAGTAACATTCTAATAGAATTTTTAGAGACTTATTAATGAATCTTTCCACAAAAAAGCGTTTTCAGCTTGTGATTTTTCTGGGCAGTAATTATTATTATTGATCCTAGTGGCCGGCTTTTTTTACACTTTCAAACACTAAAACTGCCAGCAGAAGACTTTAGCCATATAGAGTTTTAGCCTGTATTTCTCCAACTCCAAGCGAGGCGTTTTGCTTGCGATAATCAACAGAAAGAGCAGAACTTTTGACATGATTTCTAATATGTACTGGCCGGTACTAAAGCTCCTCAGAAATTGTTCCTGGTAGTTTGTCTGGTGGCGGTTGATAATGATGGTCGCAGTGGATACTGATTGCTGGAGTGATGTAGAATGTTCTGGACCTCAGCTTCACTACACTCACATTGATGTTTCTGCACTGCACCAACCTAGTGCGGCTCCACACAACACACAAATAGCTTTTTTCTGAGATTTCTGTCAATTTCTCTCTATACTGTACCCCAAAGCAGTCTGGTTTGAAACACACATCGTAACAATACTCATTGTTTTGCCTAAGATGAGAAAGTTGTTATGGTGCATAACAATTGCCATTGCTTCCCCATTGTTTCTGTTTTGTTTTGTATTTGTTCTGCTTTTCTCATTGTGACACAACAATTTTCGTTGTGATGCATTGTTTTCAACTGCGTAACACACTAGAATTGCTATGCAACATTGAGCAACCCTCAGAACTGTTTTTCCTGTGGGTTCTTGGACACATTCTAGCAATGTGTACGATTGTGGACTGTAGTGGAGTGGAGTGTATGTACCAGCTACAAGGCGATAATGACATCATGATGTCTTGTTCAGTCATGCACCTTTATACAGTATGGGCCAGAACTGTTCACCCCTTTTTCCAAACTTTACTCAAGCGGTTCGTCGTCATTTGCTTAAATTTTCAGGACTAAAGTAACAAGATAACTGGATAGACATTGTGCGAGCTTGGTACAAAAATTCTGACCTGCTAAGGTTTCATAGGCTAAAAACTAAAATCAGGGTGTGCCAAAAAAAAACAACCCAGCAGAGTTTTTGCTGTAGCAACCGCAAATCTCAACCGATTTGAATGAATCCTTTTTTAAATGAAAGATAAATAAATTCTTGAAAGAGTGATGTACCGTTTATTACGATAGCCTGCTTAGTTCCTGAGATATTGGTCCTCAAAGTCAAAACAGAGATTTTGGCAATGAACAAGAGTGATAAAGAACAACCCAGCAGATTTTTTACTTTTGCAACCACGAATCTGAACCGATTTGAATGAACCCTCTTTTGAATGAAAGACTGGTAAATTCTTCAAAGATTTATGCAATTTTTATTGAGATTCACAGTTTAGTTCTTGAGATATTTGCCTTCTAGATCAAAACAGATTTTGGCAAAGAACAAGATTTATTCCATTGCATTTCATAATAAAGCAGATTCCTACTGCTGGGGCTAATGATACTTTAGTGTTGAAGTAAACCGAGTTTCTGTGTCACCTGTAAAGCCTCCAAGAGCTATTAGCAGTAGCAGGAATCCGATTTATTACGAAGTGCAGTGGAATAATAGAAAATCGCTCTTGTTCACTGCCAAAATCATTGTTTTGACTTTGAGAGCCAATATCTCAGGAACTAAGCAGACTACATTAATGAAAATTTCAGCAATCTTTTAAGAATTTATTTATCTTTCATCTAAAAAAGGGTTTATTCAAATCGGTTGAGGTTTGCGGTTGCTACAGCGAAAAATCTGCTGGGTTGTTTTTTTTTGGCACACCCTGTATATGGAAAGGCAAGTTTTTCGTTAAATCAATTATTATGTGTCTGAAACTTGCAGTTGTGGTGATTGGTAATTGGGATTGGACAAAACCTACATGTAACAGGGGGGTCTGGGGGTTTGCCCCCATACATGTAACAGGGGGGTCTGGGGGGTCTGCCCCCACCCGACTTAGGCCAGACCCCCCAGATGGAGACCCCCCGCCCCCCGAGACGATTTCGCCGACCCCCCTCCGATTTTCTGGCAAGTAAATTTTTGAGCAAATTTTTGCAATTTTTTACAATTTCAGACAAAAAATTGCCAAAATCGCCTGCAAACCAGCACTTTTTAGCTCTATTTCAGCCCAAATTAGCGATTTTTGGCGATTTTTAGCCCAAAAATTGCGATTTTTTCGATTTTTGAGCGTTTTTTAGTGCCCTACCCCCTCCCAATATTTTGGCTCAGCCCCCCCGGCCGGCGCCAGACCCCCCAACCCCCCTCCCCACATCGGCGGATGACCTGTTACATGTATGCTGCCCCCACCTGACTTAGGCCAGCCCCCCCCCCCCGGATGGGCCCCCAGACGATTTCGCCGACCCCCCTCCGATTTTTCTGGCAAGTAAATTTTTGAGCAAATTTTTGCAATTTTTTACAATTTCAGACACAAAAATTGCCAAAATCGCCTGCAAAACAGCACCTTTTAGCTGTATTTCAGCCCAAATTAGCCATTTTTGGCGATTTTTAGTCCAAAAATTGCGATTTTTTCGATTTTTGAGCGTTTTTAGTGCCCTACCCTCCTCCCAAAAATTTGGCTCAGACCCCCCGGCAGGCGCCAGACCCCCCAACCCCCCTCCCCCATCGGCGGATGACCTGTTACATGTATGGGACAAAACATACTCATTGGGCACCTTCTGATCCGATCCGATGTACTGGGGGCCTTGCGGCCTACATACGATCACACCGATGTGGTCCTTTTTTTCGCGACCCCCGTGGTTCGTCATCTCGGAGGTTTTCCTCCTATCACTGCCAGCCACTCTAGCCATGCTGCTGGCCGCCGGTCACCAGGAGTGCGGCCGGCGTATTGATGCCATGATTCTGACAGCTCCCGACGGCCGTTGGTGCACCATATGCCAGAGTGCTCCGGGCATAGTTGGTTTCTCAGACAGCTTCTGACATCATAGATCTTTTCTTCAACTCGACATGCTTTGTGGAGCGGCACGACAGATCCAGTCGGTTCCCATTTTACCTACTATCTGTCACCTAATTTCGGTGGCCTGGGTGGAGCTTTGTGCTGATGCCCAACTCTTTGCGGCAAGAAACTTCCCGCGCTCAGAGGATGAGCGCACGACGTCGCGCACAGTGGCTTTGGGGTATAAACCACTACACCAACTGTTCCGCCGCTTATAGCGCTCATTATACTGTTATATCGTTGATGTAATGATTTAGGCCGCATAGCCACTGTGCGCGACGACCCCATGAGGCCCCCGCACATCGGATCATTGGATATATCGGATACTGTTATATCAAAGGGGTCTAAAATTGGAGAATTTCAAAAACATGGCGCTGTAACTATCTACTCAGTTATGTTGTTAATTACTCCTGGAAATTTGCGTCAAAATCGATAAAGAAATGACCCAGAACGAATCGTTTGAGTATAAAATTCGAAGACAGGTGGGGACATTTTTGGCCCATTCTCTATCACATATGCACATTTGCATCTAAATTGCAGACAGTTTGCGTACCTGCAGCAAAGTAGCTCATAGCTACTAGTAAAGTAACAGAAAAAATCAGATTCAACATCGTGTTGTGGAAGCGTTTACACAGTGTTTGAATGAATACCGGATAAGGGTGCCTTATTTCAAAAACAGAAAAGAAGAAATTATGAAAACTAGGCAAGATAGTGCATAGAATCTAATGATCTAACAGACTGTATTGACTTCAAAATGATGCTGTCAAAAAACTTTGGAGGCCGTGATTACATGGCTTGGTATCCTATGCACACGACTGAATTGAGTCGCTCTTCAAACGACTAAGGTATACTAACTTCAGCAATAAGGGCGTTCCTTTCCTAGTGGCCTGGAAAACAAAATTGGACCGCAGATTCTTAACGTACTTTAAAAATTATGTAAGAACCCAAATTTTAAGCTTCTAACTACAATTGGTACGTTAGAAACTAGAGTTGGAAATTTTGGTCCCATAGTTAACCTTTTGCAAATGACCGGGTTTTGAACGCATCGGAAAGTGTCTGGCTTTCCGATAGGTTCACGGTCCAGCTTTCCGATAGGTTCACGGTCCAGCTTTCCGATAGGTTCACGGTCCAGGTTTCCGATAGGTTCATGGTCCAGCTTTCGATAGGTTTACGGTCCAGCTTTCCGATAGGTTCACGGTCCAGGTTTCCGATAGGTTCACGGTCCAGGTTTCCGATAGGTTCACGGTCCAGGTTTCCGATAGGTTCACGGTCCAGCTTTCCGATCGGTTCACGGTCCAGCTTTCCGATAGGTTCACGGTCCAGGTTTCCGATAGGTTCATGGTCCAGCTTTCGATAGGTTCACGGTCCAGCTTTCCGATAGGTTCACGGTCCAGGTTTCCGATAGGTTCACGGTCCAGGTTTCCGATAGGTTTATGGTCCAGCTTTCCGATAGGTTCACGGTCCAGGTTTCCGATAGGTTCATGGTCCAGCTTTCCGATAGGTTCACGGTCCAGGTTTCCGATAGGTTCACGGTCCAGGTTTCCGATAGGTTCATGGTCCAGCTTTCCGATAGGTTCACGGTCCAGGTTTCCGATAGGTTCACGGTCCAGGTTTCCGATAGGTTCATGGTCCAGCTTTCCGATAGGTTCACGGTCCAGCTTTCCGATAGGTTCACGGTCCAGCTTTCCGATAGGTTCACGGTCCAGGTTTCCGATAGGTTCATGGTCCAGCTTTCGATAGGTTCACGGTCCAGCTTTCCGATAGGTTCACGGTCCAGCTTTCCGTTAGGTTCACGGTCCAGCTTTCCGTTAGGTTCACGGTCCAGCTTTCCGTTAGGTTCACGGTCCAGCTTTCCGTTAGGTTCACGGTCCAGCTTTCCATAGGTTGTTTTCAGTTTGTCTTGGTTTAGTGCAGTAAACAGATAGACTGAAAGTTATTTTTGAGTCATTTCAATTGCAATTATTATTTGAACATCTAACACAACAAATTTCAGTTTGCGACTGGCTGAAAACGCGTTTCCGAGGGGGTCTGAAATAGCTTTCGATGGGTCTGAAACAACTTTCCGATAGGTCTGAAACAACTTTCCGATAGGTCTGAAACAACTTTCCGATAGGTCTGAAACAACTTTCCGATGGGTCTGAAACAGCTTACCGATACGTTGACTTTCATTTTTTTGCTTTCCGATAGGTTGGTCAACTATGCCATCTGGCGTTGGTCATTTGCAAAGGGTTAAGCGGGCCGATTTCACGAGTGCAGCGTCAAATCCATGAAGGTTGAACATAACTTATGGACGTCTGTTAGTGTACCAACGCACAGCCCTTACGTTAAAGTTCAATGTTCAGCTTGAAACAGTGATAGGGGCAAGACTTGATCGAATCAGTGACTGACTCTAATTGACCCCAAACACCAGTGCTGTAATTTATAAATGGTAATGGAATGCCTGACAGGAAAGATTTTGTTGTAAATTTGATGAACCTCCTGTATTAACTATTTATTAGACCTGTCTTATTATATTACCTTGCAAGTTGCACAGTAGCACTGAATCGAGTTAGCTGCAATTGTACCAACATTGAAGAACAAACACCAACACCAAGTCACAGAACACTTCTGCTATCAGAAGTTGATTACCACAGTCGAATGCTTGTTTCTTTTGTGTACCAGCTCTTTATTCAGTAAAGTCCATATATTGACGTTTGGATCGAATTGTTCCACAGTTTTCTCCGTTTTCTTTCCAAACCCACCGATTGCAAACAGTCGAGCCCCATCTGATAGCAAACTGGGGGCACTTCTTGCCCTTTTCATTGGAGGAAGGTTGCTCCATTCGTCAACCATTGGTCGATAGCGCTCGCATGATGATTGGCTGATTCGTCCTGTCCACCCTCCGCAGACATACACTGCTCCATTCATCACTGTTGCTGAGTGATGTGATCGCCTGATGTGCATGGGTGCTACTTCTGTCCACGAGTCCGTACTTGGACTATATTTCTCCACACTCCTCAACCTTTGTTTACCACTTCGGCCTCCGATGGCGTAGATCCACTCGCCCACAGCCGCCAAAGCAAACCTTGCCCGGGTGGTTTTCATTCGGGAAACATACTGCCAATGATTGTTATAGAACTGCTCACATGTGTAGAGAGAGACCATGTTGCTTTGGGAAGCCACATCTTTTTTCACCACCACAGACATATATAGTTTCAGAGAGAACAGTGCTTGCGTGGCCCCAGCGAAGTTGTTTAAGGACTGGTCCTTTCGATAGTACATGAGTGTGAAGACCGTAGACAAGGACGCTCTTGAGTAAAGTTGATCCACTGCAACCACCAATTATGTAAACATTGTTATTGACAACTTCTGCTGTATGTAATCGTCTCGACTGCTTCAATTGAACGCCAAGGAGTACGTTTTTGCTTGTATCATGTGGATAGTACAGTTCAGTTGATCTGCCGGCTGAATCACCACCGATAATCATGAGTCCAAATGAGGCCACTAAAATTGAAATCACTCTTAATTCGTAGAGTTGAAGACCTAGAATTCCTAAGAGCGCTCTCTAGGTGTGTGCAATTAGCCCCTCTACCTATCATTACCTTTCTCGGGGTCCTTACACACCTGTGTCATGGTCCACTTGTGGCTAAGAAGGCAATGCACTTCTAACCGTGAGCCGTCAGAACATGTCACATGACCTGTGCCCCCTACTGGTACAGGTTCTTGGCTTGGGAAGAATGTCACTTGGCCGTTTGGAATTGTAAATTGCGGACAGCCTAAAAATTTGTGTTACTTTCGATCAATTTTGAAAGTACTGCACAGCATTTGGCAGATAATGACACAAATAAGCATTCGTGAAATGTACCTGCTGTCTTCAAGTAATTTCGCGAGAAAAACAGATACAAGAATGTCAAGTCACAACGAATTCTAATCACAGGTCACAGATAAATTACCTGTTTTTGTGGTCTGTCTACAAACAGGATTGGCCGTCCACTTTTTGTCGCTCAGACAATACACCACCAAGGCTGACTCACCAGTGCATGTGATGGCGGCCCAGCCACCTATAGGCACTAGTGTCTGGTTAGGATAAAACCTGACTTTGCCATTTGATACCGAAAACTGTGGGCAACCTACAAAATGGCTGACCAATTAAACTGTAACTGCCACTTGATAATGCAAAACCTCCAGTCATAGGGTAACAGCCATAAGCATGGTTAAGTTTGTCCTCATCCAGTATGCTCAACCCTTTACGTTGGCCCATTTTCAAACCAGCCCTGGCATGGGCGATTGGATCTCCCATCCAGTTTGGATACATGACCATGTAGCGTTCAGGCTGTTCCATTGGACCAATGTACTGTGGATAGTGAGTTATGCTGCTATAATCATAGGCTCCGACTGCATTGTATTCATAATTGAGTGCTGTAGTTGTCATATAGTCAGCATAGAGGTCAGGCCGTATTCGGTTCCAGATAATTGTCACATACTGATCTCTGTCTGGTCTTTGATGCTCGTGGAAAAAGCCAATTGCGTGCATCAGCTCATGTAGAATGGCTCCGTGACTCCAGCAGAATTGGTCCACTGCCACATCCAAATTGACTACCTGGCGACCACCTTTCATGCCAACTGAATCTGATGAGCAACCAGAGCTGCAAATCTATGCTCTTCCTTTGGGTCGAAAATGCGCACCCAACATACATGTAACAGCTCCGGGCCGACCTGGGGGGAGGGGGGTAGGGGGGTTTCCTCAGATGGGGGGTCGAGGGGGTGGGGTTTCGTCCAGAGGTGGGGTCCAAAATTTCAAAAAGCTCCAGAACGCCTGGAAATGCGTCTTTAGCACGTTTTTTTCAGTAAGGATGCTAAAAATCGCAATTTTAAGCTGCCAAATAGCTTTTTAGAGCTAAAAACAAGCAAAAAATGACAAAAAGGGCTTCCAAAAACTCCGATTTCTCTTAAATATCAGCAGTGGAAACGCCAAATTCGGTTTCCAAAGGCTTTTCAAGTGAATTTTAGGCTAAAAATTAGTGATTTCTGACCCAGTTTGTTAATACTGGAGCCACCATTAGTACTTGTATTTTTTGGTCGGGGGGGGGGGGTCCTTAACCTGTCTCGGGGGGGGGGGTGAGGGGGGGTTTGGCCTTTCCAGCTGGGGGGAGTAACCCCCCGCAACCCCCCTAGTACATGTATGGCACCCAACACCGGGACTAGCAGAACTCAACGCGTTTTTGAACTGCTTACAGAATGGAAATTGCATTTCTAACACAGGCTGAGGCTTTACAAAATCAGCCTTTTGCAAATGACCGGGTTTTGAACCTATCGGAAAGCCAGAAACTTCCTGATAGGTTCAGTCCAGCTTCCCGATAGGTTCGGTCCGGCTTAGGTTGTTTTCAGTTTGTCTTGGTTTAGTGCAGTAAACAGCTAGACTGAAAGTTATTTTGAGTTTCCGACTGGCTGAAAACGGCTTTCCGAGGGGGTCTGAAATATCTTTCCGATAGGTCTGAAACAAGTTTTCGATAGGCCTGAAACAGCTTTCCGATAGGTTCACTTTCATCTTTTTGCTTGCCGATAGGTTGGCCAACTACGCCATATGGCGTTGGTCATTTGCAAAGGGTTACAATTGCATTCTATCTCTTTCGTACCTCGAAATGTCGATGAAAATATAGTTATGGTCATTGGTTTTCCTTTCTCTAAATCTTAAGCACGAATGGGCTGTGAAGTAAAGAATGGCACATGCCAGCTTTCCCAGTCTCTCAGTGTCGTTTCTCAAAGTTGGATGAACATCTATTGGAATTTCTCTGTTCTGCCATAATTTTACCACCTTTTTCTGAGTCTTACTGTTATCAAATGCCAAACTGCTGTCATGAGTGACAGTCAGATGCATGTCTAAAAACTACAAACATAAATTTACCCAAAAACACAGTGTACCTACCAGACGACAGCACTGTATCGATGGCATGGTCACCAAGTGCGGCCTTTTTGCGACATTCTTCGTACTTCTTGATCAGAGTTGTCTTGTCGCCCGATTGGCTTATAAGAAAACTGTTTGCGAAAGGAAATGAAGTGAAGAAAGTGAGAATCGTCCAAACAGTGGTTGGATTCATTCCCAAACGGCAAGCCGCTCCGAATACGTAGTACACGATGAAGACTAACTATCTGTTTGCACTACGATCAAACTGGTTTCAAACTCGTTTTCAGTGGTCAAAAGTGACTGCCTAATTAAACAGGTCTACCCAACGCTTCTAGAACAAGAAATGGATTTATTGAGTAGGTAGTTCAAATTGCATTCTATCAGTAACTGCTCGTTGGTTGCAGAGCTAGCATTTCGGCTGAGGGGTAGAATTTTCAATTCCTGAGGGGGGCTGTGGGGGTAGGAGCGCCTGAGGGGAGGCTGAGGGGGTGGTAAGCCAAAAAGTCCGATTTTTGGCTAAAATCAAGGTTTTTGTGCTTATCTTTCTGAACTGAACTGAACTCACTTTTATCGGTAAAACCCGACAGGACACATATAAACCAATACTGATTGTTTTTCAATGTATCCTAAAATCTATCTTTCATAAAAAATAAGCTAAAATAAGCTATTCTGAGCTCATTTACACCTAATCCTGGCCTGGCATATTTTTATCATAGTGTTCTATGTTTAATTCCTTTTTTGCTTCTGTCTTCATTGTTGATGATGGGATTAAGCTAGATAGACCCGCTGTCCCTCCTACAAACTCACTAGTTGACGTTAAAATTGACACGGGAATTGTTTTTGACCATTTATTATTTCTGGCTAACAAACGGTCTGCAGGTCCAGATGAAATTCCGCAATTTTTCCTGCGTAAACTAGCTGCAGTCGTAGCCTTTCCTCTAGAGCGTATTTTTAGTTTGTCTTTTGCGTCAGGTACCTGTCCGTCCGCCTGGAAAACTTCCAAAGTAATGCCACTCCACAAAAAGGGCGCTCGCGCCAGTGTTAAAAATTATAGACCGATTAGTCTTTTAAATGCATCCAGCAAAGTTTTCGAATCTATAATTAGGGAAACGTTAGTGCATTTCCTAAAAACCAATAATGTTATCTCAGATGAGCAACATGGTTTTTTGAGCAAAAGGTCTACTGTAACTCAACTTTTGTCTTGTCTAAATGACTGGTCGAAGTCATTAGATGCCAAAAAAACGGTTGATGTGATATATTTAGACATAGCAAAAGCATTCGATAGTGTCTCCCACTCAAAGCTGCTCTGTAAATTAAGATATGTTGGTGTTTCTGGTAAACTGTTAAATTGGCTGAAATCGTACCTGACCGGTCGACGACAGTACGTTAGTTTAGATGGAGAAGTTTCTGAGCAAAGGCCTGTAACTTCTGGAGTACCACAAGGTAGCTTGTTAGGTCCAGTGTTATTTCTAATTTACATAAACGACCTTCATACAGTAGTGCAATCTTCTCAACTTAAACTATATGCAGATGACGCAAAACTTTACTTTGCAACAGATAGGGGTTCCATAAACTACAATCTCAGAGATGATTTAAATCGTGTTTATGCGTGGGCAACACGAATGCAATTGGACATAGCCATACAAAAATGCTCAGTATTACATTTAGGTTACGGTAATGCAACTACATCGTTTGAGTTAGGTGGACACACTCTCCCTACATGTACCCACATAGTAGACCTGGGCGTCACTATTTCTTCTGATTTTAAATTTTCTGCACACTGTCAAAGAATTGCTCGCAATGGCTTTCAATCAATAAATTTGATTTTCAAGGTTTTTCACACTAGAAGCACTCCTTTCCTTTTTCAAATGTATAATACTTTTGTTTTGTCTAAGCTAGAGTACGCGTCTGAGGTCTGGAATCCATATTTGCTGGGTGATATTGATTTGGTTGAGAGGGTCCAGAAATTGTTTACCCGGCGCCTGCCAGGGATGTCAGGCTACACATATCCCAAGCGTCTAGCTCTCCTGAAAATGAAATCATTAGAGGAACGTCGAATTGTGCGAGACTTAATTATGGTCTTTAAGATGGTCAGTGGCATGGTGGATTTGTCGATGGAAGACTTTTTTACCTGGGCACCAACCAGGGGTACTAGGGGGCATAACTTTAAGATATACGTTATGCATACTCGTCTAGAACTGCGCAAAAACTTCTTCGCGAGTAGAGTTGTTCCAATTTGGAACAACTTACCTAGAGACGTTGTAAATGCTTCATCCCTCCAAAACTTTCGTACTAAATTGGCCGCAGTTGATCTATCAAGTTTTTTGAGGGGGAGGGCCCTTGAGCCGGTCGATCGGCCCAGCCCTCCTGTCATCTAGCGGCATGCTACAGTATGCTGGTTATTCTAACAGTTCATTCTTTGTTTTTTTTTCTGTCAAATAAAATTCTATATAAAATGCTTCCAAAAAATTCCCAGTGGGGTAGCGGCCGGCTGAGGGGGGAAGGTAAAATACAGTAGAATTAGATTTGCTTAAAATATAACCAATACACTTAAGTTGTTGATGTATCGCCGCATACAGCATAGGTTGTTGCTGCGCCCGCTCTGTGTGTACATGCATTTATCAGACATGCCTCCGCACACTGTTGCTATTAATAGCGGGCCGCAGCGACCTGGCCTCAGCACTGGCTGGAGCCAGTCTAGTGTAATGCTAAACCTGTTGACCGGTCGACTATAGTAAAGACCGTGTGTTGATTCCTCTCTCTCTCTTCGCGCACACCTAATAACCACCCGACCACCGACATATCAGTTGTAAACTCTTTATCATTGGATAACGGTCAAGTTTAGTCATCCTAATCAATACACGAAACCTAGCTATAATACCTAGTATAATGAAAGTAATACAGTTGGATGTGCGAATGTATGTTTAGAGGCAAGAACAGGAAAAGTGAATATATTTGAGCAAATTCAAGAAGGTAGCGTGACATGTGTAACGTAGCAAAGAATGCATGACAAAGGTAGATATGAGCGATTCACATATTGTGCACTCTACACAGCACCAAAAGCTTTCTATACTCTTTATGAGCAAAAGAAATTCTCGTATCTTCGCTCCAGTTCATCACCCGCATTTTGCACCAGCTCTTGTAATCTACCAAATGCCTAAAACTGATGGAATAAATCAGCCATTATGAATAAGCCATTATGCTTGTGTTGGTGTTGACGTACACAGTCAGGCTACTGTTGCTTGCTTGTGTATCCCAATTTCTCGATTAAGCACTGGTGGAATGAGTGATTCCTCAGTGTGAGTGTTTGTGTGTTTGAGCTACTGTGTGTGTGTGTGTGCCCACTAGTAAATAAACTTCCACTTCAGCACTTTTAAGATCTAGCTGCTCCAAGTTGCGATTGTTATCCTTATTAGGGGCCGTTCATAAACGACGTCGTTCCAAAATCCCGATTTTTCGGACCCCCCCTCCCCCCAAAATCGCCTTGCGTCGTTTCTTGGGGACCCCCCCCCCTACGGCGACGTCGTTTTCGGTTTACCCCCCCCCCAATAAAACGGCAGTACATAGAGTACTGTGACGTTTTCTTGTTACCATACTGCACAATCAATAGAATAAATCCCTACAACCGCTCTGGGAAGCTTTTCTGTATGGAGAAACGTTTGATAGAATGTGCATAAATCGAAAATAATGTAATTGAAGTACCCTAAAATTCCGAAAAAAACGACGTCGTTTTTTGCTAACCCCCTCCCCCTCCTGGTGCGTCGTCTATCGTCGCATTTCAGCCGACCCCCCCTCCCCCCCTCTGGAACGACGTCGTTTATGAACGGCCCCTTATTAAATAATGAACAAAAACTACTGGAAACGCATTTCAAGGCACTTAGAGGTTTTCGAATTTTCAGACCAACTCCCTGTGTGAAACCCCCTGGACCACTTGGAAAGAAAACCGCCTGCCCCCACCCCGCCCAGGACTGTTACATGTATTCTGAACAATGTGATCTAGAGGTAGTAAAATACCGATGTCGAACATTTTGCCATTTCGTCACCGATTTCAACGACGCATTCAGAGAAAGCCAGCCTTTCTGCAGGATTCTTTTGCCAGCACTTTAGCATCAAAGTGTACCTGAACAGGACACCTGGTAAGTGTAAAACCTCACAGTCAATTTACTTACATGTTAGCTGGTGATTCAACTGGTTGGCTGAGACGCATACCGCGTTCCAAGTCGCTTAGTAGTTCTGCATTCATTTCCCTATCGCCGTAGGGAAAATCGCCAAGGGAAAACAGCTCCCACAAGAAGACCCCAAATGACCAGATGTCAGAATAGATTGTGAATTTTCGACTTCTGATCGACTCGGGAGCCATCCAACGCATCGGCAAGGCCACGTCGTGCTGCCTTTTAGTATAGTAGACAGCCTTTTGCTTGGACAGGCCGAAATCGGCAATTTTGACTAACTTTGACTCTGTCAGCAACGTGTTCCTTAGAGCCAGGTCGCGGTGAATTAACTGTAAATAGAACTACATATAAAATATAAACAAACATAAAAACTTATATACGTTTTGCTGGTTCAAATAGTTCATGCCGCTGGCAACTTGATATGAGAAGGAAAGGAGATCCAATGTGTGCAAGCGATCGCTATCTTGATTTTGTTGTTCAGTCACTTCATCAGCCTGTAACGTGACATTGAACATAATATTTAGCATCTCTCACTTTCCGGTGTTTCTTTGCATTTCATTACTATTGTGATAGCCAATCGATAATCCATATACTGCAGAAGAGTTGAATCTTACCCTGTATGAAGTAGTGTTCTGAATGTGAATAACTTCAACATTGTTGGAATACGCCTCCCACTGCTGGCATTCACCGATCACGATAGGTGCTAACTGAGAAACAAATCGGTGTCGGCGCTGGCATATGTAGCTTTGCAAATCACCATAGAAGCAATGTTCCAGCAGAAGGTAGAGTTCACCTTTTTCAATATTGCTAGTACATGCCCCAACAAGGTTAACTACGTTTGGATGTTTGCCGATGTGATTCATGATCTTCAGTTCATCAAGCAGCATAGTCATCTCAGTAATCAGTTGCTTAGAGAGCAGGCCATACTTGGGCGTTTTAACCACTACAGTCAAAGGTGGAATGATATCGATATCAGACTTCAGCTTAGCCATGTGAACCTTTCCAAATTGGCCCACTCCAATTATCTGCAAATGCAAATGTAATGCCAATGGAAAATGCTGGTATCTGAGAAAACAGGGGAGGGAATCGAAAACCAGACAAGAATCGATGGAGTCACGGAACGGCCCCCTACTAGCAGAACCTACAGTACTCCATTTGGAGTAGTACCCCACATAGAATCACGCTTTGCGTGCTGCTGTTTGTTAGCCAGAAATGTGATTGGAAATGAAAGTGCAAAGAAGTGATTGACCAGACACGCGTCAATCACGCTTTTTTGTCAGACAATGCACAGTGCTGCATGCAACGCGTGATTGGCCAGTCAAGGCAAATCACGCTTTTTTGAAAATTTCAGTGAACGAAAAAACATTCTTTAGGCACGCATTGCATTTCTATGGCCAGACACGCAAAAAATTTCTGCGTCTAAGAGCTATCCTATGCATCATCATTCACCTCTCCAAGTGGAGTGAACCGGTGTAGTCCAATTTCACAACTCGTATAGTTCTGAACTTGATGATCGAGTTGGACTGCATTGAGCAGGCGGGCTTTTTGCGTGTCTTTGTCGGGTGAAGCTCTCTTCAGTTGCAATTGCAGCCGTTTCAGTTTTCGCTTCTGTCGTTTGGTTTGCGAACACACCAGTATTACCAAAACGCACAACAACAATGCGAAACCGCAGATGATTACAGCGGCAGAAACAGCTAGTACTTGGAAAAGTTGGTTTTCTGTTGACAATAGTGGCGATGTCAGGACATTCGGTGCAACTGTTGAATTTAAAGGCAACGGTTTCGTAATTTCTTCTTGGATATTTTTTGAATGACCAACTATTAGAATATTGTACCTGACATCCACATATATGCATGTTGTATTTCTATTGCGACTTCTTGTATTAGACATTGTAGCGTCTGATGGACTGGATTTATCAACTCGTACTATCCATTCTACTGAATACCAACGTCGCCTGAGGTCGGAGTAAAGTCGTTTGACTATTGATTGGTATAAATCAGGATTGTCCTTGTCCATTGTATATTCTGACTCATGAACAATGTTCGAAATTAATTGCTTTAGTGCAAAACTCTTGCAATACCAATGGCCTTCCAATATACCATCAGGATCTGAAAGCAATAGCAAGCAGTTAAGTCAGTATGAAAAATTGGTATAAAGCTGAGTACCTGAGTCAAAACATGTACAGCACGTAGAAAATATATCAAACTAACCTGTGACTGAGCTATTTAGAGGCTGCACTTGAACTACAACAAGAGAATTGAGCATGAGCATGAGAAAGAAAAAGGCAGATAAAATAGAAACTGTTTCTACAGCCATGTTTGAAATCTAAAGAAAATATTCAATTGCAAGTTGCTCAACAAACACACGTAGTAGTCAGCAGTCACTAGTATTTTAATGTGCAGAAGACGAGAGACAATTTCTAGAATCCAGTTCTGTTATGATTAAAACCAGTTTGTAATATGAAAATTAGTCATTCATTCAACTGAATTCATACATGTTAGTTCGGTGTAATTACTAGTAACTAAGCGAATGATTCGAATCTGATGCTAAATAACAGCCGATTTTTCTTTCTACCAACCTTGACAGACAATTCTGTAAAAAAGGTCTTCCGATTTTTCTCAGAATTTATATTAGAATATAACTATTGAGAGTAGACATTTTTACTTTAATCGATTTTTTTAAAAATTAGTGCGGTAGCAACACCCGATGAGCAAATGATTCAATGATTTACATAAAGGTTAATTTGGGAGCTGAAGTTTTGGGCGTATGATAGTATCTCTATTGGCTGTTGTTGATTCGACAGCGATATTCTGCTTTTTTCTGGCGACTGTCCTCTGCTTGTTTCATTCGCAGGTCCAATCTCAACTGACTTTCTCTGTCTCTTTCTCTGTTCTCTCCAAGTCTTTCAAGTTTCGCCTCTTTTCTGATTATTATCTCTTGAATTTACAAACAACAATTTGTTGTTGAAGATGAACAGTCTTTCTAACTACTTCTTCAATTGAGCCATCTCATGTTCTTTCCTTGCGTTTGTTTCTTATCAACTTTGCAATGTCTTTCTCTCTCCCTCCCTCTATCTGCAAAGAGAAGCTTTGATCTCTGTAAAGTACACGTTTACAGTATAGACTGCCTCAACGGATATTTTATTTTAGATTTTTTTATATATAATTTGATGAAAAATATTGGCTGTTTTAGGATGCTAGTTGTGTCACATTAGTTTGAACAACTGTGCTAAAAACTGCAAATATTCATAGAGCAATATAAGTACTTGCATAGGACACAACTTGAGAGTTCAAAATTTTACATCGGACTCCAGGTTATCACGCCATATACCCTTCAGTAACCATCGCTAACCCTCAAGGTTTAAAAATTCTGCCGCCCTTAGCTTCAACTGAAATGCTAGTAAGTCTGGACACAGTCAGCTAAAAACAAAATAATGGCATTAATATTATAGCGGCACGACATCCAAAATAGTAAACACTACCGAATTACGAATTATTGTGTATGTACTAAAACTGTAAATACTGTATCCATTACGCTACGCTCCATTCCTACAGTATATCGATTGGGCTCCGCCTACCAACGCACTCTGGTGTGAGCAGTTTTAGTTTACAAGCGCTTATTGCCTTGAACAGAGGGTCAAATGCGTCCAGTTTCATTTCTACACACTCTACACAGTAAAACATAAAATTGTGGCGCAGCGCATGGTAGGCCGGCCGGCCTTTAAGTGGAGAATTCTTGCTCCTTTATTATGCATTCTTGATGAGAACTACCTACGAGATCTTGACCCCAAAAAACGTCCACTGGCACAATTGCTTTCAGATTGCCAAACGGCGAAAATGGCCGAACGTTCCGGAACAGGTGAGTGAGCTTACATTATTTATGCGTTTTTGCACGATCGATTTTAGGCTGTTCAGTGTGGCTGTTTACCGGTCTCTGTTCTAAACATTTTCATGCGTTTCGGTTTGGCGGCTGGTGGTGGCTTTGGTTTATTGGCTGCGCTGTGTCTTCTGCACAGTCTAGTGCAGATCGACAGCGTCCCAGCCATACACGGCATCTGGATTTGATAGTCCTGTATTTCTCTAGAAGCTGATATTTGAACCATGCTTGAACTCATTTTCTTTGGAGAAAATATAAGCTACAAGTTTTGAAGGAGCTGTTTTGCTGTACCTGAAGACCCAGCTTGTCTGGCAGCCCTAGGGGTAATTAATTCTATAATTTAATAATGATCAAAATTCTTAAACTATGCACTCCTCAGTTACCTAAAAGCTTAATCCTCTTTATTTGAAATTGTACCTAATTAAAGTGTGTCTTTACTTTACTTTAGAATACAATCTCATTCACTGATGATGACTACGGAGCTCATAAATCTACCGCGTCTGAATCGCTTCCCAAGTAGACTCCATTGGTTCGTGTTCAGGTCGAACTGTTCAACTGTTTTGGCTGAAATCCTGTCACCCATTCCACCAACAGCAAACAATCCAGTATCATGTGACAACAAGCTGAATGAAGCTCGTTTCTGATACATTGAACCAATTTCAGTCCATGTGCCCTCTGGCTTGTAGCGCTCACATGAGGAGAGTTGACGTTTCTGTTTCATCATCACAGTGGTTCCTCCGCAAACATAAACTTGGTCATAAAACACTGCGGCTGAGTGGTCGAATCGTGCTGTCTTCATTGATGCCACTGCTGTCCATACATCAGTCCGAGGGGAGTATCTCTCCACTACATTTAATGGTTTGCCATTCAAGCCTCCTATGGCGTACATTTCTCTCCCAAGTGTCACCAAGGCAAGTCGACTTTTCGCAGTTGGCATCCAGAGAGCTGAGCCCCATCTGTTGTTCTGGAACCGATCGCATGAGGACAGATACTTCCAGTTGGCTCCTACTCCCCCACAGACATAGATCACTCCATCGAGAACTGTGCTGGCATGGTGTCTACGAACTTGAGGTAAGACTGTTGCGTTAGAGAATCGGTTCCTCTTGGGGTCAAACTTGAGCACACTCTTTAACCAACCATTTGAAGTGGCTCCTCCGATGATAAAGACACTTCCATTCAACAGCTCAGAACTGGAGTAGAGTCTTGTTTGGGGAAGTTGAACTTTGAGCAGAGTGTTCTTGCCATGTCCATCTGGATGGTACAACTCCAATGACCTGTCCGTTTTAACGTCACCACCACCACTGATCAGAAAAGCAAAGTTTAGATCTTAAAAAGACGATGCTAGTACATTGCCAGCAGAGTTACGACAAACTGCAATTACCTTTACAATCATTTTCCTTGGGTGCAACAGGGCTGAGTGCAAATGTCCCCTCCAAAATGTGTTCATGGATGTTTTCAACAGTGATTGTGAAAAAATCAGTCTTTGAATGAAACTTATCTGTCGTGATTAAGTAGGCTGTGACAGGTTTTATCTTAAACCTAGAATCATTCCATTCAACTGTGTTTCCCAGAGCCTCAAGTAAGCTTCCCAGTTGACCACGGTTATAGACATACAAACGACTGGTCTTCTTGCTTTCAGTTTTAACGCCGAATCCTGCACCTACACCAATGTCCTCGATGCCAAGGCTGGCCTCCACATTATTTGCTATTTTGACTACTTTGCCATTCGCCCCATTCTTAATGTCATACTGTTTGACTGTTTGTTTATCCAGGCTGAATTTGCCATCAGTTTTGACTCTTGTTGTATTGATTTTGTCGAGTAAACTTGCGATTTTGTCTGGCCGTTCCCATTTCTTCTCAAAGAAGACAAACTTCCAGTCTTCCTTCCCTGTCAAAGTCGATTTAACACCCAGCTGGCGGCTTACAAGGGTTTTAAGACGTATTTGTTTCTTTGGACCTATCAGGTTTCCTTTCGCTATGTACGTTGTCATAACTTTGCTTGCAATTTCTTGGCAGAGGGTGTTGTAGTCATGAGAGAGCAGGAAGAAGGATTTGGTTTTGTTTTTGTTGATAGCGTTTTCCAGCTTTCTACCAAATCTGGTGTTGACAACTGCGCTGTAGGTAACGTTGATTTTTCTACTAAACGCTTTCCATGAATTCAATTTGGCCACAACTTGCAGGTACGTCAGACTCCACGGATACCCATTGATCAGTTCAACAAACCTCTGACCAGTTGAGTGGCTGTTGACTATAGGATAGAAGACCACAATCGATCCCTGCCCTGAGTGCCAATTATATTGCAACTTGACATTGTGTATGAGTTGTTGACCAGCCCACATCAAGCTCAGACGATTAAATGGTAGTAGATGAATTTGTGTCTCACTAACAGGTTTATTTTGTACCTTGCTCAAAAACACCACCAGTCTCCTGACATAACAATCATTCTCCAAACGGACGGGAAAGTAGACTTGACATCCCAAATGGGTACAAAAGTGTTTAATCTCCTTTACATCGACTTTGAAGAGTGGGAAGTAGTAGAATAAGTTTTGATCCTTTGCATCCAGCCAAATTGGCAAGCAGAGTCCATATGGGTTGTCGCAGTAATGCACAAATGTCTTCATATCCATATACTTGGGACTTGAATTGTGATCGGCAGCCTTTTTAGGCCCTCGTTTTTTCTGCTGCACAAATACCAACTAAGACACTTGACACTATCTAGTAGAGGGTGGGGTATTCATCTATCCAGGGTTTTGTTTTGCATAACTTTTGTGTTCGTAAATTAAGAGCTGCTTTTTCTAAGCCTCTTCCCGGACAACTGTCAAATTTTTGTCTCAGATTTGACTTAAAGAACATTTTATCGCCTTTGTGGCCGTTTTTGTGAGACTCCATTTCTCGACCCAACCTCAGATATCGAACACGGGAACAAATGAATGTACATGTAGAAACTTGCGGATTGCATATTTAGAATCAGAAGAGTACTGCTAATTGGGTGTTCGTCCAGCCCCGGCATCCGTGAGAGCGGTTGTTTGTGGGTTCGAAATACGGTTGGACGCATATATGCAATATGCAATATCAAACAATGCATATATGCATGGTTTTTGGCATGCATATATGCATATGCAATATCATATGCATGCAAAATTCCAATATGCAATAGTCATATGCAAATTGACCCTGATATCAAAATTTTGCATGTTTTTAGCTTGCATATTTTTGTCAGAGGTGTCTTCCACTTTTCATGCTGTATACTTATGTTCTGAAGAACGTTAAACTATTCAAATACAGTGTTGGCAATAAAAACGACCGCCTGGCCTTTTTTCGAGTTTTTTTGAATAAATCCAAATGGCCGCCATTCTGTCAATTTTCAACCGAATAAAAATATTTTTGGCTCGATAATTATTTATTGCTAAGAATTTGATTTGGCCAAGTTCAAGCCTGCTAGCCTTCTATAGCCTCGAGTGATGCCCCTCCGAAATCAATGGACCCGAATTTTCAGACGTCAATTTTGAACATAAATATCTCACTAACCCTTCATCGGATTTTTCCCAAAGTTCGCAGGTTATCGAATCCTTATATGGACTTAAGAACCTGAAGAGCTCAGCTTTCTCACACAACCTGTTAAAATCTGGCGGATTTTTACTTTTAGTCAAGGTGAAAAATTGTCAAAAATGAGGGTGGTGCCCTCTAAACATAGATTAGATCATGGTTCTATAGCCTAATTTAGGTGTTAATTGTGTTTCCTTAGTTGAGGCGATTGTAATCCATGACACCACTGTAGTTCGTATAACCCTGATTTCTCCGCAAAGGATAGAAGCAGGCTAGGACTTGGCCAAAACAAACTTTTAACAAAAATAATAATACTGAGGTGACACAATGAACATCACAAAACAGTCTAGCAGACTGAATTTCAGGCATGTTTTTGCTAATTTTTCATCAAATTAAAAATCAAAAATCTAAAATAAAAAACTATTGAGGCAAGTCTATACTGTAAATCTGTATTTTACAGAGATCAAAGCGTCTCCTTCCACTTGCAGAATGGAGATGAATGGCTTGAGACTCTAAACTCAACTGGAAAAGAATGGAAATCTCAACTGAGATTTTTCAAATTCAAAATTTTTAGTTTAAAAAACTAGGTCAGGTCTACCAAACGACTAAGTATACCACATTATAGAGAACAAATTTTAACATGCAAACAATAATTTAGCCAAAAGTCTGTGATGTCAACCCTTTTTTATCTAAAAATTACGAAATGAGCTGAACTTTCATGCCAAACTGTGTTTCCCCTCTTGTTTTTTTCCAGATGAGGTCTGTATCTGTAAAATAGATATGCCTAATAAATGCTAAAGATTGCATAGACATTCCAACCAAGCTCGAAAATGCTTGGAAAACGTCCAGTTATCAACTTCTAGCCGCCTTGATAAAATATGCAAATATGCAAAAAATATGTGCATATCTCATTTTTGCATGCATATGATATATGCAATATCAATATGCACTAGAGATTGCATGCATATATTCATATGCAATATCATATGCATCGCAAAAACCCGATATCATCCAACCATAGTTCGAAACCGGTTAAATCGACTCGAGATAGTCAACGTTGTGGCGGTTGCGGACCACAAAAGTCTTTCTGGGGGCTGACTGTATTATCTGACTCCAAAACAAACGGGGGGGTTAGTGTTGCTCAATAGAGAGAGCAGAGCACTTTTATTTCTTTCTCTTATAACAATAAAAATATACAAGTCTTAGTTCGTCAGTTCCTACACTGGCCGGCGCGCTACTTATATAGTACAATAGAACATTCTAGAAGCTTCTAGAATATGACGTCATATCACATCATACCGGCCTATATATACAGGGTGTGCCAAAAAAAAACAACCCAGCAGAGTTTTTGCTGTAGCAACCGCAAATCTCAACCGATTTGAATGAATCCTTTTTTAAATGAAAGATAAATAAATTATTGAAAGATTGATGTAACGTTTATTAAGATAGCCTGCTTAGTTCCTGAGATATTTTCCCTCAAAGTCAAAACAGAGATTTTGGCAGTGAACAAGAGTGATAAACACAACCCAGCAGATTGTTTACTTTTGCAACCATGAATCTTAACCGATTTGAATGAATCCTGTTTTGAATGAAAGATTGATAAATTCTTCAAAAATTGGTGCAATTTTTATTGAGATTCACTGCTTAGTTCTTGAGATATTTGCCCTCAAAGTCAGAAACAGATTTTGGCAAAGAACAAGAGCGATTCCGTTGCACTTCATAATAAAGCAGATTCCTACTGCTGGGGGCTAATGACACTTTACTGTTGAAGTGAACCGAGTTTATGTGTCACCAGTAAAGCCTCCAATAGCCTTCAACAGTAGCAGGAATCCGTGTTATTACGAAGTGCAGCGGAAAAATAAAAATTCCCTCTTGTTCACTGCCAAAATCACAGTTTTGATTTTGAGAGCGAATATCTCAGGAACTAAGCAGAGTACATTAATAAGCGTTACATCAATCTTTCAAGAATTTATTTATCTTTCATTTAAAAAAGGATTCATTCAAATCGGTTGAGATTTGCGGTTGCTACAGCGAAAAATCTGCTGGGTTGTTTTTTTTTGGCACACCCTGTACAATGCATGGAAAGTTCTAGAAAGCCCCGCCCACCAGCCAATAGGAGGCAAGGCATAGAAAGTTCTAGATACAACAAAGGCGCGCCTATACTTTGTACACAGAATATTCCAGAAACAAGCGCCGACGATAAACAAATAGGCCACGCCCACTCAACTGCGCGCCGACCAATCACCACCCTACCTAGTTTAAAGTCTTGGCCACCCCACCATAGGCTTGTAGCTCGTGAGTGTTCACGACAAACGTAAAGCCCAACCCAGACCGCCGAAAACTGGTGATGGCCTGGGGCCTGTTTCACCAATTTACAAATCATCACAAATCATCACAAATACAAATACAAATACAAATACAAACGGATTTCTGTTTCACCAACATGCCAATTCACAAATACAAATACAAACGAAATACAAGTAGAATTTCACAAATACAAACGAAATACAAACGTTCCTGTTTCACCAAAATACAAGTGATTTACAATTCCTTCCAATTTGTGAAATTTTTTCACAAAGGTCTGAGGCTTTGTAAATTTATTCTATGTTTAGTGTTTCGGTGCGTCTTATGGTGCAAATGTGACTAAGTGAATTAGAAGAGCCTAAAAACACTCTAAAATAAATTCTGCACTGCAAACATTCTCCTACCGGCTAAAAATCACGTTTTTATTTGGTCTCACTTCACCTATTGAAACGGTCGAAAAGTCACTCTGGAACAGCTGTGATTGATTTTCAAGCACTGCAAACAACACAGAAGCAAAACAAAGCAGTTGTATGGCATGATCAGTTTGGTTGCTTTGCTAGCAAAGGCAGACAGATTGGCGACAATGTAAAATCGCTACCTACTTAATACCTACCTAACCTACATACCTGTTACTTAAGCTTATCAGCTGTACACTGACTGACCAGAAAACTTCATTTATAGTGTCGGACATTGAGTAACCGTGAAACCTTGACACTGCCAACTGAAAAGCCTAGTGCATATTCTTCTCCCAAATACAAGTAGTAGTACTATGGACTGTATGTAGTTTCAGGTGTTCTGAACTATTAACAATGCCCCTGCACCTCCTCATCTTCATTTTATGCGGCTTAATGCATTAGTTATGGTGTCATACACAATTCTGCTACTTTTTGCGTTATTTTTCTTCCTCCTCCTTTGTAAATCACTTGTAAATTTTTTTCACAAATACAAATACAAATACAAATACAAAGATTTTTTGGTGAAACAGAATCAGGCCCGTTTGTATTTGTATTTGTATTTGTAATTGTAAAATCTGCTTTGTATTTGTAAATTGGTGAAACAGGCCCCTGTAGGTAAATGGGAACCGAACCGGCGCTGCCGTTACACCTAATGGCAGCAAGGGGAGGGTTGTTTGTAGACAGGGCTACCCCACTGAAGGGCTCTGAAAAGAGCGAGGGGTGTCCTGAGCTGTCCGAAAGGACAGTGGAACTCAAAACAAACAAACAAACAAACAAACAAACCAAGTATTGCTTTACCTAGTTTCAAGTTTCCAAAAATGATCACGCTGTTCAGCAGTCTACTTGAATATACGTCAAGAGAAAGTGTCAACATAAGTTCGAGAGTAAAATGTGATGTCAATTGCAACACCAAAAATCCGTTCAGAAGCATAAAAATTATTATTGGACATCAAAAGAAGTCAAACTATTCTAGTCTCAATGGAGAGCAAGTCAGTATTTGTGCAGAACCTCAGTTTCTGCTCCAATATAAGCAGCTCCAGTTCCAACAATTTCTGCTGTTTTAAACGATTGGACTGGATCATCTTAGTAAAATAGAATCGTTGGATTTCCTAAACATTTTAAAACTAGAAAATCACCTCGGCACTCAGTTGGCTTGGATGGAACATTCAACTGTCTGATGTTTACTGAAACTTTTTTGACATAGATGGATGCAATACTCAGAAGATGTTGCAATTCAAGTCTGTTCAGTCGATGGACATTGACTGGATTTTGCTTTATGGTATCTCCATTCACCTCAATTTGAGAATGGCTCAGTTTCAGAAGATCATTCAGTGTAGCTTTTCTCAACATTATATAACTGTGTTTGCCAAGTTCATGTTTGAACTGATCCTTTGTTATTTTTTTGTTTCTCACTGAGCGCGAAGATGAAGGATCAACAACAAAGTCTTTGGAACTGGCTAAACAGGGTGAATTGATTGATAGAACGTTGAAGTTTCTGTGCTTACCATTCAAGCGGATGCCAGACGAATTGAACTTGTCTTTTGTAGCAGCATTTGTCAAAAACCTTGCAAATTCTTTTTCTTCCAGATAGTACTTGCTTCCATTCTGTTTATTAACCACCGCATGGTCGTTAAGGAACATTGCAGTTTTGTCTGGTCTTAGCCAGTCAGGGTGCCAAAATGTAGACTTCCACCGATAGTCTGTGAAGTTGTTTAGAGTGTGTTGCTCAGTTTTCAGAAGATTGAGCAGTAGCTGAACAAACAAAAACAAAAGTCCATTTCCAAGTCTGCTCCATACAATTCAAAAGCTCTTCAATGAGTACATTACATGTATGGGGCCGTTCATAATGACGTTGTCCCAAAACCTCAATTTTTGGAGCCCTCTTGCTCTCTGTCCCAATGGGTCTGGGGTTGTTCCCCAATCACCCAAAGTGGTGGGGCCTGGGTCCAAGTCCTGGGGATGGATGATTCGTGCTTTGCCATTCTCCTTCAGTCTCCTTCATGGAAAGACCGGGAGTCGGCTCAAGGGGTTCTTCTTGAGCTTCTTAGGGATACTTGTGGCGTTTCATGTGACAAACCTGGGATGGTGTTGAAGTTTGGGCCCCTGCTGAAAGAACCCCCTCCAAGCCAAAATCAACAGAAGCACCTCACCGCACGATGCAGGGATATTTTTATCTCCGAATGTCCCCTCCCTGTATCCTGCCAGCCCACCCCCCTTCCCTCCATTATTTCCTATATTATTATTAAATCAAATTGCTAATTGCCCGATAGTTGGTGTGCTATCATATGCATAAGGTACGAAAAATAGTACCTACCAGATTGGGTGCCAGAAGAACTTACCCGTTCCAACAGCTGAGCATAATCTCCCCTCAAATAACGATTTTTGGCGTATTCGATAGATCTCAAATTACCAACTGTTTCTGTTACAAGTTCATTCAGATCATTTGCTGTTAGATAAACGTCGTTAGTAGTGGGCATTTGTCTGGTAAGATTAGTGAATAAGTTTGTTTTCATCAAACTTTCTAGCTGGATACTGACCTTTCGCACACCATCAGTACCACTGCCAAACTTCAGTTTTAGATCGTCAAACAGGACTCTAGGGGTCTTTCTTACTAGATCGACAGCAAGTTTGGCCACAGTAGCATTTTTAGCATTCAACTCAAGCCACACAGCTTTGCTCTGAGCTGTCTGTGCATAGATTTTAGGAGGCACAGAAATTAGAGCTTTCCATTTCGAGTTTTCTTTCAGGCTAAGACCAATGAGAGGCATATCATAAGGAGCGAGTTGGTATTGCTTTATGAACAAGCCATTTGCTTTTTCAAGTGCTTTTCTAGCGCCCTCAAGAAAACATTTGTCATGTAGTCTTAGCAGAAATCCAATAGTGTGGGTGTTTATCTCTTTGACGAAGGTGTATCTCAGTGACGGCAGGTCAACTTCCAGTTGAGGCATCACATAGTATCTGTTCCTGGTTGTACGGTTAGGACGGTTGTCAGCATGTACATATATGTTGTGAGCGAATCCATTGGGGTCAGTGTAAACAGCCACCGCTGACCCTGAACTACTTTCCCCATGACAAATTAACTGCCACACTGATGTTGAAAAGAGCAGTTTGTAAAGATCGAACAACATCTCTCACCAAATCCAGCATCAATGGCATTCCGCCCACAGTCTAGAATTAGTAAAATTGCAGACAGTTAAAGTGGAGCTGTTGATGGGTGAAAAATGTTGGAAGAGACTAGTCATGTGTACAAAAGCGTTGCAGCAAACATGCATTAATAGTCTGATGGATGTATTGGTATGAATAATTTTGGATGCTCACTGTGATCTATGTTTTACACAGACAAAACATGGACATATTGAAACTATGATGATGGTAGACTTTTTGCTTCTTAATTTGCTCATAGTCAGAACGATTTGCTATTACCACTCAGCCGCAGTGTTCTTTGACCAAGTTTATGTGTTCGGAGGAACCACTGGGATTAAGCAACAGAAACTCTCCACATGTGAGCACTGCAAGCCAGGGAGCACATGGATTGAAGTTGGTTCATTGTACCAAAAACGAGCTTCGTTCAGTTTGTTGACACATGAAACTGGATCGTAGCTGTTAGTGGAAGGTAATCAATTTGTGGCTTGTGGGTTGTTGTAGCTGACGCTGCTTGACCGGTATGTCACTGGGGTTAATTGTTCTCGCCAAGGTTGAGGCGGCAATATGACACAGTAGGTAATAGCAACGTTTTATCGCCACAGATAGGTAGGCGAACATACAACTAACTATCACGCACAACTGACTGTACGAGTCGCACGGCAGGAGGCAGCGAGAGAGAGTTTAAGAATGGATTTGGCTGCCGTGCGCTCGCTTGCAGTTACAGCAAGGCATGCAGAAGGGGCGGCGCATTATGCAAATATGTGCCGGACGCATCAACCACCCTCTTCTTTTAAAAGTGGTGTCTTCAGTACACCCAGTCTCCATAGCGGTCCACACCCTTGCGCTGACGCTGAGGATATCGGCGCGGTGCTGGCTCTTGTTGGGCAGCCATTGGAACTGCACTAGACTCAACAACATATGGCTCCTTGGCCCGAGGCATCTCTGGCACTCTCTGCATGTTGCGTGCATTCCACAACTGGCCATCTGACAAACGGTAGTTGAATTGGCCCAACATCTTGGAGACAGTCAGAATCTTGCGCAACCAGGGACTTTGACCCTTCGGTGTGTGGCTGCGTTTGACACGCACACGCTGACCAACTTGATAACGTTGTAGCCACGGTGGTGCTCGCAAATCAGTCCTTTCAGACCGATTGCAGCTCTCAGCAAGACCTGAACTCTGGTTCGGCTTGTTTCGCTTAGCTTTGCCATTCCCCTTACTGCTGCCAGTTTGACAACAGTAGCTCTCAGCACTATCTCCTTCCACCCCCTTTTCTTCAGGTCGATGTTGTGTGCACAACTCGAATGACAGACGTGGGCGACGATTGAAAAATTTTTCAGCTGGGCTCATGGTTTCACCATCTCTAGCAGTAGCTCGAAAATGTGCCAGAGTCTGAGCTAGCCCTTCGTCCCATGGTTGGTTGCCGAATGTCTGAATGTGGTGTTTCAGATACCGATTGAACACTTCGACAAACGCATTCTGTTGGGGTGTGTAGACTGGAGTAGTATGTGCCGGACGCATCAGAAGGGGTCAGAGAAAACAGTTGAACGGTTCGATCCAAAGAAAAATCAATGGAGTCTGCTTGGGACGCGACCGATACAGGGCAGATTTAGGAGCTCGGCTGTCATCATTATCAGTAAATGAGATCACATTGTGAAGTAAAATCTGAGAGCAGAAGTTGTTGCAGTGCTTGCAGATGATTTTGTGCTGGGCTGTGTGAGGCTTCATCTTTTCAGCTTGGAGTAAGCACTGAAGTCACTGTAAAGGCGAAGACATGGTACTGGTACCAGCAACCACTACTACTACTACTACCTCTACCTCAACCACAACCTCGACCCCGACCACAACCTCGACCCCGACCACGACACTCGTCTCCGTCTCTCTCTCCCTCTTCCGCCCAGAAGTGGATGTTCAGCTTCCGTTTCCGTCTCAACCCCATCGTGTGCACCCTCATCGATTCTCCGTTTATTCATCTCACTCAACCCCCACCGCATGCGGCTTCCTCGACTCCTCTTCAACCGCGTCTCTGTCTCCCAACTCCTCCACCCCATTTCTCCATCCGCGGGCAGGATCAGGATCACCGCCAAGCGTCTCTCCTTCATTCGTTAACCCGTTTCCGGTCCAGAGCCCAAGCGAATACAACCCCACCGAATGCAGCCTCGTTCCCCTTCACAAGTTCAATGCAGTTCGGTTCGGTTGAGTTTGCAGTGGTTCCAACTCGTCTCCAAGCTCCTGTTTCCTCTGAGGGGGAGTGATGAAAGAATTGTGTATATAACCCATCCGTCTAGTATGTATGGTCATTGTTTTGTTAGTGTATTTACAATAAACTCCTTCACTATGTAGGCTAGTGGCACCATATATGGTACCGCCACCTTATATGGTGTCGGCACCACAAACGGCGTTAAGTGCCTGACTGTATCACTGGTGTAGGTGCATTTGTCAATCGTCTCATTGTCCTAGCTACATTCCAAAATTTGGGCTCAGACCCCCAAGCCCCCTTCCCATTCGGCGGATGACCTGTTACATGTATGCTGTGAACTGTGACAGCTTCTACATCTGCACCGGTTGAAAGAAACGATTTCTCCATTCAGCCTACCTGAACTTAATATTTTGAAAGGCTGCTGCTAGCTTAATTCTAGTCATTTATTTTCACAGACTAGGACTATAAATAGTATATAGACTTAACTAGGACATCTTTGAAATAGAGTTACGAAAGAGTTTATGGTAGGTGACTAGTCAAACACAACTCACGCACGCAGCACAACCACACAAAGCACACACACACACACAACTACACAATTCAAAGACACTCAAACACTCACACTGAATCACATATTCTTTCATCATGTTTAGGCTTTTTGAGGATATCTACTCACTCTCAGTACTGCAAACACATCAAAATTTTGGAATTCTGTTCCATTCTTTATCGATTTTTTCCGATCAAACATACACACAAAAATACACATTTCGAGTACTGTTTGTGTATATGTATGGTAATAATGTGAATCGGAAATTTCAATCTGTGTGTGTATACACATTGAAAAACATTGTGTATTTTTGTGTATTATAAATGTGTATGTGTATACACAAGCAACAGTAATCTCTAGTCCTAACCAATCGACCAACTGTGCTGGCTTAGCATTGAAAGTGATGGATTCCAACGGTTGGTTGGCTAAGTTTGTGAATGCATATTTGCTGTCGCGCATTCGAACACATCAGTAGTCGCATGCGGGATTTTTCACCCTTCGACAGCTCTCAGTGATTTCTCTCTCTCCTGCTCATTTTACAAATTCCTAACCAGAGATTGATTGAAGCTTACTGCTTTTTGAGAAAAATGTGGTTCTATCTCTTCATACTGCTGTTTTCACCCTCAGGGTGGCAGTTAATTTCTCAAGTGGAAGGTAGTCCAGTGGCTATTTACATTGACCCCAATGGATTCCGACATTACATATACGCTCATGTTGACAACCGACCCAACCGTACGACCAGGAACAGGTACTATGTGGTGCCTCAATTGATAGTCGACCTGCCATCAGCGAGACAAATCTTCATAAAAGAGACGAACACCCATGCCGTTGCATTTCGACTCAGACTGCATGACAAATGTTTCCTTGAGGGTGCCAGAAAAACACTCGAGAAAACAATTGGTCTGCTGATAAAACCATACCAACTCGCACCTTTGGATATGCCGCTGATGGGTCTTAATCTGGTAGATAGTTGGGAATGGGTTTCTGTGCCACCACGAGTCTATGCAGAGACAGCTCAGAGCAAAGCTGTGTGGTTTGAGTTACATGCAAAAAACGCTACTGTAGCGAAACTGACTATGGAAGCAATAAAAGATCAACCTCTCTCATTCTTTCACCAGTTCAATTTGAAGTTTGGCAGTGAAACCGACTCTATGCGAAAGGTCAACATCCGGATAGAAAGTCTGACAAAAACAATGCTAATTTTGAATCTTACTAGGCAAATGCCTGGCACTAGTGAGGTTTATCTAACAGCTGATGATTTAAACGAACTTGTAATAGAAACAGTTGGAAATTTGAAATCCATTGAATATGGCAAAAACCGTTATTTGAGGGGTGATCATGCTCAGCTACTGGAATCGGTAAGTTCTCATTGTGAATGTTGGGTTGGGTGTTGCAGATGTGAACATACTACATAGACTTTTGTTTCTTGTTCAGCTACTGCTCAGCCTTCTAAAAGCTGAGAAGCACACTCTAAATAACTTCACTGATCCTCGGTGGAAAGCTACCTTTTGGCACCCTGACTGGCTGAAGCCAGACAAAACTGCATTCTTCCTTTACGACCATGCAGTGGTGAACAAGCAGAATGGAAGCACCTATTACCTACAAGAGAAGGCACTAGCTAAGTTTGTGGCGAATGCTGCTACGAAGGACAACTTCAATTCCTCTGGTGTCCGCGTGAATGGTACATATATGCACAGAAACTTCAGTATTCAATTAGCTAATCAATTTTAGCTACTTCTAAAGAATTTGTTGTTGATCCTTCATCTTCGCGTTCGGTGAGGAACAAAAAGATAACGAAGGATCAGTTCAAACAGGAACTTGGCAAACACAGTTATAGAATGTTGACTAAATCTACTCTGAATGGGCTCTTGAAACAAAGCCATGCTCAGATTGAAGTGAATGGAGATACCATAAAGCAAAATCCAGTAACTGTCCATGCAATCAACAGACGTGAACTAGAGCATATTCTGAGCATTGCATCGATCTATGTGACGAAAGTTTCAGTAAATATCAGGGAATTGAACGTTCCATTGAAGCCAACTGAATGTCCAGGTGAACTTATTTGATTTCAAATTAGTGTAAAAGTTTTGATGAAGCTATCAATAGCTTTACTCAGATGACCCAATCCGATCACTTAAAGCAACAGAAACCGTTGGAACTAGAGCCTCAGACACTGGAGAAGAAACCAAGGTTCTGCACAAATACTGACTTGGTCCTTGTCCATGCTTGAGCAATCAATTCGGTGTTCCTTTGAAGCTCAAGAATCAGTCTATATTTTTTGCGCTTTAGCACAATTTTTTAGTTTTGAGACTGCTGCCCAGTGGCATCATGTTGAAAACTATTTTAGTTGTGTTCCTTAGTCAGTATTTGTGCAGCCTAAAAAGCGAGAGCCTCTAAACGCTGCTGATCTAAGTTCAAGTACACCTTCGGATGGTGTGGATGTAAAGACATTTGTGCGTTACTGCGACAACCCATATGGACTGTGCTTGCCAATTTGGCAGGATGCAAAGCACCAAAACATATTCTACTACTTCCCACTCTTCAAAGTCGATGTAAAAAAGATTAGGCACTCCTGTACCGTTTCGAGCTGCAAGGTCTACTTTCCTGTCCAGCTCTACAATCACTGTTATACCAAAAGACTGGTGGCATTTTTGAGCAAGATACAAAATAAATCTGTTCGTAAAAACAATGTTCGTCTACTGCTATTTGATGGTCTGCGCTTAGTGTGGACTGGTGAACGGCTTATGCAGAATGTCATCTTTCATAATAATTGGTACTCCGTTCAGTCACTGGTCCCCTTCTTTCCTATGGTCAACAACAATTCAACAGGTCAGAAGTTTGTCGAACTGATGAATGAACATGCTTGGAGTTTGACGTATATGCAAATCATTGCCCGCATAAATTCATGGAAAACATTCAGCAGAAAAATCAATGTGACTTATAACACTGTTGCACTGACTGAACTTGGTAGGAAAGCGGAAAAGGCTGTCAACACAAGCAAAACCAAATACTATTTTCTTACCACCCATGACTACACTATCCTCTGTCAAGAAGTTGCTATGAAAATCCTAGCAAAGCAGTTCAAGGCAGGAAACCTGATTAGTCCAGACAGACAAACACGCCTCAAAGCACATCTCAGCCGCCAACTGGGTGATAAATGGTCAGTGTCATACGAAGACTGGCAGGTTCTCTTCTTTGAGACCAAATGGGCACGACCAGACAAAGTGGCAGGTTTACTGGGCAAAATCAATACAACAACAGTTGAAACTGATGGCAAATTCAGATTGGATAAACAAACAGTCAAACAGTATGACACTGAGAATGGGGCCAATGGCAAAGTAGTCAAAATAGCCGATTATGTTGAGGCCAGCCTTGGCATCGAGGACATTGGTGTTGGTGCAGGGGTCGGTGTCAAAAATGGAAGCAAGAAGACAAACAATGTGTATGTCTATAACCGTGGTCAACTGCAGAACTTGCTCGAGGCTCTGGGGAACACTGTTGAGTGGAGCGAATCCAGATTCAACATCAAACCTGCGACAGCGTACAAAATTACTATAGCCCAGATTCACTCCAAGACTGACTTTTTCACAATCACTATAGAACACATTCATGAACAGGTTTTGGAGAGCACATTTGGACTCAATTCTGTTGTACCTGGGGAAAATGAATGCAAAGGTTTGTTTGTCAGATTCTCTTTCAGGTTTGTTTGCTTATATAAGTTCCACTGTCCTTTGGACACATCAAACACCCCTCCTGCATGCTGTCATGAGGTGCAACAGCACCACTACTTTGCTATCGCCATCGTTCTGTGGCATTAGTTGGGCTTCATGTTAAAAACTTCTCATCCTATCAGCCAGTTTCGAGCCCAGAAACAGTCGCTCTCACTGAAGTTCATGTGAATAAAGACATTCTCCTTTTAAGATCTAAAGTTTGCTCTTCTGCTTATTGGTGGTGGTGACCTTCAAGCCGACAGGTCAATGGAGCTTTACAATATAGATGGAGGTGGCAAAAACAGTCTTCTCAAAGTTAAACTCCCACAAACAAGACTCTACTCCAGCTCTGAGTTATTTAATGGAACAGTTTTCATCATCGGAGGATCTACTGCAAGCAGTTGGTTGAAGACTGTGCTCAAATTTGACCCCAAGAGCAACCGATTCTCCAACGGACCAGATATGCCTCAAGTTCGTAGACACCATGCCAGCACAGTTCTCTCCGGGGAAATTTTTGTCTGCGGGGGAGTAGGAGCCAACTGGAAGTACCTGTCCTCATGTGACCGGTTCAAGGAGAACAGATGGGTCTCGGCTACGTACATGCCAACTGCAAGAAGCCGACTTGCCTTAGTGACAGCTGCGAGAGAAGTTTACTCCATAGGAGGGTTGAACGGCAAACCGTTGAGTGTTGTGGAAAGATACACCCTTGATACTGGTTCATGGACAGCAGTGGCATCACTGAAAACAGCACGATTTGACCACTCAGCCGCAGTGTTCCATGACCAAGTTTATGTGTGTGGAGGGACCACTGGGATTAAGCAGCAGAAACATCATCTCTCCTCATGTGAGCGCTACAAGCCAGGGAGCACATGGACTGAAGTTGGTTCAATGTACCAAAAACGAGCTTCATTCAATTTGTTGTCACATGGTGCTGGATTGTTCGCCGTTGGTGGAAGGGGAGACAAAATTTCGGACAAAACAGTTGAGCGGTTTGACCAAAACCTGAACCGATGGAGTGTACTTGGAACGCGATTGATACATGGTCGATTTAGGAGCTCGGCTGTCATCATCAGTAAATGAGGAAGCATTGTGAGCGAAGCTTGCAAATTGCATAAAATCTGTGAGCAGATCTTGTTGCAATGTTTGCAGTCTGGACTGTCTGAGACTTCATCTCATCAGCTAAACTCTGAACTCTGAATATACTCCTAAGTCATTATATAGGCGAGATGTTGCAGTACAGTTTTGTTACTTTCCCAATCACATCGGATGGTAGGTTCAATATTTCCTCATTAGTTCACTTGCATGTAGTCACATAGTGCATTCTGCAAAATTAGCCCTTCATTATGCAAGCATTATGACTTCTCTTTACACGACCACTTTAGTCTGTATAATGATTCCACGGAGAGCGCATCTGCGTAATCAGAATCTTTTCAGAATTGATGTGAAGTGAAAGCGTAAAGCTGAAAAGTGCTTAAAAATCGACTGTCTCTGTTGTTAGTGTGACAATAAGTTCACCGTTCCTATATCAAAATGCAGACGTCATTACTTTTACCAACTGCTCTATGGGCTCTGCCATCTGGAATCAGACCCTTTTTCGATAAAACCTGCAAAATCATTTTATAATCTGCAGTTAAATTCAAAAAACAAAAGGAGGCAAAAATGCAGGTGGTGTCAGGGAAAGCAGAGACCAGCTGCTTCAGACAAGCCCCCACAGTCCTGCGCTGGGCGAGCACGAAACCACATCGCACAAGGCCACATCTTGCACAGCTCGCAGGGGACGCAACCTGGTCACCAGAGACCAGGCCCTCCTGAACCGAAACAGGAGCAACGGCCAACACTTGGCTTCGCTTTGGAGCCAGCACCACCTGGCTGACTCACACCTACTTCAGATCGGTTTTAAACGCCGTCCGCAATTTTGAAACACTAACTGGACGGGTTTTCGATCTACGAAACAAAACTATACAGGTATGCGACTTGGCGTTGCCATATAATTTCTTTCGTTCAAATTTGGCGCATTTGTGCCCTTCGTGGAGCTGCAGTATCTGAAATGGTCCATTGGAAGTGGCGCTTGCACATACTGTGGTAGAGATGTGCACAGGTCCAGTGCCATGTATGGTTGGGATTAGTGTTCCGACGATATTCGATATCGCTATGCGCAAAATACCATAAGGGTGGGCTAGAAATTCCAGGCCGGGCCGTAAAGAGCCACCCAGCGCAGGGCTCTAAAGTAATTTAGACACCTTTAGTAAAGAATTTTTTTGTTTCTCTTATTTTTGACAGTTTTTTCTTTCTACCACACCAAAAATGTGTGCCTGTCTACACTACACTTACCTACTTCGATACCTTACTGTTTTCAATACATATAGTTCATAATAACTGTGTGTGTGTCAATGGCTATTTGACTAAAGTGTGAAAAATTAGCGAATTTTCGAAACGGGAAGGTAATTATGGTAGAAGGATCTAAAAAATATTGTCCTAAAACTTGCTCATTTGAATGCAGGCATTCTTTCAGATTGTGGGAGGTTGGAAAAATGTGACGTCATTTTTTCCGCTTTTAGAGGGGGCTTGAAAAATGATGATAACTGATTACAAGGAGGGAAGGGGCGTCGAGAAATGGCCAAAAATCTATTACGTCATTTTTGCACCGCGCCAAACCCCCTTTCTAGATTATTATGGGGTGCGGACTGGGTCTGCAGATCCACCTCTTGGTGGTGCAGGCTTTGGCCAGTCAGTCTATGTAAAAGTTATTCGCAAAAAACGCTCTTCTTGAACACTCTTTAGAACAGCAGTTTATTTCAATCGCAGTTTTGGCGTCCCTTTTAGCATCAGCCAGCACAACAATGTCGACACCCCAGAATCAACCACGTTTGTGATACATGGTCACCCGTGATGGGTTGCCGTAATCACCAACATCGAGCTCTACAAAGAATTCATTGAAGAAAACCAAGCCCACTCACCAGTCACCGCCTTCATCCAGTTCGGGCTTCAGAAGGCCTTGACAGAGCCACTCGGAAGTTTGTTTGATGAGTGGAATGTCGAACCATCTTTTGATGGGACCAGCTGGCTCCTGCACCAGGAACTGCACTTCCATATGCAGCCAAAATCGGCCAGTCAGCGAACAGTTGTAGTCACTGCCAAACACGTTGGCCATCATATCAGAGAGAAACTCCGATATCTCTCGACCCCTAGCTTAACCTTTGAATGTAGCGCAGGGGTGTCTAAATAGAAGCAAACAAACCAAAACTCTGCTTCAGGGACTCATAGTCCAGTGGTGGAATCGATACTCCTGCAATGTCTGTTCAGAGACGCAGCCTTCGAGGTTCTGAGATGGTTAGCACAACTCTTTTGTTTAGGAGACTGTGAGTGATCTGAAACAAAATCGCAGACGCCGAAGTGAAGTGCTAAGCTAAGAACGCTCACAAGTTGGCTTGGCAAAAAGCGCTTTTTTGTCTTATCCCTTTGTTGCACACCACTGATGTCCGGCAATGGGGACGTCTTTTGAGTTTGACATTGAAGTGGCGCGTTTTGATGTCATGCAAGTAGCATTGGATATGAAGCACTGTTTTGATGTCCGGCTAGGTTTTGACTTTGATGTGTGGTTGACGTCGGGTCGACATCTATTTTTATGGTGTGCGCGTGACATCAAAACGACATAAAAAATGCAGTTGAGTTCTCAGCAAAATTCAACTAATACCATTGTTATATTTTTGCAGTGCTGACAGCCAGTAAGTGACGCAGGCAAAGTATAGATGTCAGATAAAAGCAGTGTAAATAGTAAATTTATACTTTGAATTTTGATGTTGTGTTAAAATCTTGTTCTCGCCTTGTGTTAAAATCAGGCTTTGTGTCAGAATTCCATCAGTCCATCTACCTACAACAGGGTCTAACGACCACCACCTGTGACTGTGATTAGAATATAGTGTTGTTTGTGTGCGTATGGCGCATGGTGTTTAGGACTGTGTAGATAGCAGGGTAGTGCGTACACGTAAATAAAATCTAGCCTCTAGCTTGGGTCACTTAAACATAGGTTCTCTTTAGGGCCACCCACAGGATTCAATCCAAAGTGCAGCATTTTCTCTTTCTCATTACATTTTGATGTCATGTGTGAACTTGAACATGGAAGCGACATTATATCAAGCTCAATCTGTGACTTATACATTAATTTGTGATAGGCAAGGCCTTGCAAGTTCAATGTTGAAGTTGAGCTATATGACTGCCTCTTTTTTATTGGAGAAAGTTAATATATCCTGGGGCTAAGTTGCCTAGAATAAAAATAAATCACTTTTCCTTCTGCTTTCAATTTTTGTCTGATGCGTCTCTTAACATACCTTGTGATAGGGAACGTTAACGCTACACAAGTTAAATTCGTTTAGTCTGTCATATACTGAAGAATACTGCCCTCGAGTTCTGCTACCGCAGCGACCTCTACAGAAGCAGGAGGCAAGTGCACAGCCGCAACGCCAACTCTTGATCCAGGAAGTGGAGGGACTTCTACAGAAGCAGGAGGCAAGTGCACAGCTGCAACGCCAACTCTTGATCCGGGAAATGGAGGGACTTCTATAGAAGCAGGAGGCAAGTGCAAAGCTGCAACGCCAACTCTTGATCTGGGAAGTGGAGGAACTTCGACAGAAGCAAGAGGCAAGTGGAGGGAAGTGGAGGGACTTCTACAGAAGCAGGAGGCAAGTGCACAGCTGCAATGCCAACTCTTGATCTGGGAAGTGGAGGGACTTCTACAGAAGCAAGAGGCAAGTGGAAGGAAGTGGAGGGACTTCTACAGAAGCAGGAGGCAAGTGCACAGCTGCAACGCCAACTATTGATCCGGGAAGTGGAGGGACTTCTACAGAAGCAGGAGGCAAGCAGTGTTGTGCCTAGCTCAAATTTCTAAAACTCCGTAAGTAATCAGTAAGTAAATCCAGATTTTTTGAAATTCAGTAAGTACGAGTAAGTACTGGGTTTTTCAAAGAAAACCCGGTAAGTACTCAGTAAACAATTCAGTAAACTCGGTAAAACCTTCAAAATTCAGCAATATACAATTTATCTGAAAATATTTACCTGATATAGCTTTTAACTACTAGAATGCCTTTTCAGCGCTGCATGATCAGTTTAAGATAATGTAGCTCGACTTTTTAGAATTTTAATCATGTTTTGTGTTATTTCACATTATTTATTGCGCTAATTGGCATGCATGGAAAGCCTTAAAATATGCACACTTACATAGTGACTAGAGGATGTGGCTTTAGATGAAAAGCTTTGGCCAAATTGGTAGTTGAAGATTTGTTCTAAGTTTCGCCAATTCCTCACAGTTCATCAGACTGATGTAAAAAACGTCAAACAAAATATAGCTAATAGTAGTAGATATAGTTGCTACTTCTATAGTCTTCGCGTCCGATTGATAGTCTGGTTGCAATTCCGCCACGCGAAGAAAGCTTAGTTTATGCACCAACCATGAAAATTGGCAAAAATTGTGTTTTCGTCGTTAGCAGATATATTAGCGAAAGAAAAACCGTATATTTTCTTGCACAGGTGCGGCGAGCTACCTATTGCAGAAGCTTTTACTCAGTAAACAACTCAGTAAATTACTGAGTACCGAGTTTACCGAATTTTTTTCTAATCGAGTAATTCAAAATTGAAACTCGGAATTCAGTAAGTAAAATTAAGAAAAATTTTTACCGGTAAGTAAAAGTACTTACTTTAATTAAAAATAACTAAGTACCGAGTAACTTTTACTCAGTAAATTTACTGGGAACAACACTGGAGGCAAGTGCACAGCTGCAACGCCAACTCTTGATCCGGGAAATGGAGGGACTTCTATAGAAGCAGGAGGCAAGTGCAAAGCTGCAACGCCAACTCTTGATCTGGGAAGTGGAGGAACTTCGACAGAAGCAAGAGGCAAGTGGAGGGAAGTGGAGGGACTTCTACAGAAGCAGGAGGCAAGTGCACAGCTGCAATGCCAACTCTTGATCTGGGAAGTGGAGGGACTTCTACAGAAGCAAGAGGCAAGTGGAAGGAAGTGGAGGGACTTCTACAGAAGCAGGAGCCAGGAGGCAAGTGCACAGCTGTAACGCCAACTCTTGATCTGGGAAGTGGAGGGACTTCCACAGAAGCAGGAGGCAAGTGCACAGCTGAAACGCCAACTCTTGATCGGGGATGTGGAGGGACTTCGACAGAAGCAAGAGGCAAGTGGAAGGAAGTGGAGGGACTTCTACAGAAGCAGGAGGCAAGTGCACAGCTGTAACGCCGACTCTTGATCTGGGAAGTGGAGGGACTTCTACAGAAGCAAGAGGCAAATGGAGGGAAGTGGAGGGACTTCTACAGAAGCAGGAGGCAAGTCCACAGCTGCAACGCGAACTCTTGATCGGGGAAGTGGAGGGACTTCGACAGAAGCAAGAGGCAAGTGGAAGGAAGTGGAGGGACTTCTACAGAAGCAGGAGGCAAGTGCACAGCTGCAACGCCAACTCTTGATCGGGGAAGTGGAGAGACTTCGACAGAAGCAAGAGGCAAGTGGAGGGAAGTGGAGGAAGTTCTACAGAAGCAGGAGGCAAGTGCACAGCTGTAACGCCAACTCTTGATCTGGGAAGTGGAGGGACTTCTACAGAAGCAGGAGGCAAGTGGAGGGAAGTGGAGGGACTTCTACAGAAGCAGGAAGCAAGTGCACAGCTGCAACACCAACTCTTGATCTGGGAAGTGGAGCGACTTCTACAGAAGCAGGAGGGAAGTGCACAGCTGCAACGCCAACTCTTGATCTGGGAAGTGGAGCGACTTCTACAGAAGCAGGAGGCAAGTGCACAGCTGCAACGCCAACTCTTGATCCAGGAAGTGGAGGGAACTCTACAGAAGCAGGAGGCAAGTGCACAGCTGCAATGCCAACCCTTGATCTGGGAAATGGAGGGACTTCTATAGAAGCAAGAGGCAAATGGAGGGAATTCTACAGAAGCAGGAGGCAAGTGCACAGCTGCAATGCCAATTCTTGATCTGGGAAGTGGAGGGACTTCTACAGAAGCAGGAGGCAAGTGGAGGGAAGTGGAGGGACTTCTACAGAAGCAGGAGGCAAGTGCACAGCTGCAACGCCAACTATTGATCTGGGAAGTGGAGGGATTTCGACAGAAGCAAGAGGCAAGTGGAGGGAAGTGGAGGGACTTCTACAAAAGCAGGAGGCAAGTGCACAGCTGCAACGCCAACTCTTGATCTGGGAAGTGGAGCGACTTCTACAGAAGCAGGAGGGAAGTGCACAGCTGCAACGCCAACTCTTGATCTGGGAAGTGGAGCGACTTCTACAGAAGCAGGAGGCAAGTGCACAGCTGCAACGCCAACTCTTGATCTGGGAAGTGGAGCGACTTCTACAGAAGCAGGAGGGAAGTGCACAGCTGCAACGCCAACTCTTGATCCATGAAGTGGAGGGAACTCTACAGAAGCAGGAGGCAAGTGCACAGCTGCAACGCCAACTCTTGATCTGGGAAGTGGAGGGACTTCTACAGAAGCAAAAGGCAAGTGGAAGGAAGTGGAGGGACTTCTACAGAAGCAGGAGGCAAGTGCACAGCTGCAACGCCAACTCCTGATCTGGGAAGTGGAGGGACTTCTACAGAAGCAAGAGGCAAATGGAGGGAAGTGGAGGGACTTCTACAGAAGCAGGAGGCAAGTCCACAGCTGCAACGCGAACTCTTGAGCGGGGAAGTGGAGGGACTTCGACAGAAGCAAGAGGCAAGTGGAAGGAAGTGGAGGGACTTCTACAGAAGCAGGAGGCAAGTGCACAGCTGCAACGCCAACTCTTGATCGGGAAGTGGAGGGACTTCGACAGAAGCAAGAGGCAAGTGGAGGGAAGTGGAGGAACTTCTACAGAAGCAGGAGGCAAGTGCACAGCTGTAATGCCAACTCTTGATCTGGGAAGTGGAGGGACTTCTACAGAAGCAGGAGGCAAGTGGAGGGAAGTGGAGGGACTTCTACAGAAGCAGGAAGCAAGTGCACAGCTGCAACGCCAACTCTTGATCTGGGAAGTGGAGCGACTTCTACAGAAGCAGGAGGCAAGTGCACAGCTGCAATGCCAACTCTTGATCTGGGAAGTGGAGCGACTTCTACAAAAGCAGGATGCAAGTGCACAGCTGCAATGCCAACTCTTGATCTGGGAAGTGGAGGGACTTCGACAGAAGCAAGAGGCAAGTGGAGGGAAGTGGAGGGACTTCTACAGAAGCAGGAGGCAAGTGCACAGCTGCAACGCCAACTCTTGATCCAGGAAGTGGAGGGACTTCTACAGAAGCAGGAGGCAAGTGCACAGCTGCAATGCCAACTCTTGATCTGGGAAGTGGAGGGACTTCTACAGAAGCAAGAGGCAAGTGGAAGGAAGTGGAGGGACTTCTACAGAAGCAGGAGGCAAGTGCACAGCTGCAACGCCAACTATTGATCCGGGAAGTGGAGGGACTTCTACAGAAGCAGGAGGCAAGTGCACAGCTGCAACGCCAACTCTTGATCCGGGAAATGGAGGGACTTCTATAGAAGCAGGAGGCAAGTGCAAAGCTGCAACGCCAACTCTTGATCTGGGAAGTGGAGGAACTTCGACAGAAGCAAGAGGCAAGTGGAGGGAAGTGGAGGGACTTCTACAGAAGCAGGAGGCAAGTGCACAGCTGCAATGCCAACTCTTGATCTGGGAAGTGGAGGGACTTCTACAGAAGCAAGAGGCAAGTGGAAGGAAGTGGAGGGACTTCTACAGAAGCAGGAGCCAGGAGGCAAGTGCACAGCTGTAACGCCAACTCTTGATCTGGGAAGTGGAGGGACTTCCACAGAAGCAGGAGGCAAGTGCACAGCTGAAACGCCAACTCTTGATCGGGGATGTGGAGGGACTTCGACAGAAGCAAGAGGCAAGTGGAAGGAAGTGGAGGGACTTCTACAGAAGCAGGAGGCAAGTGCACAGCTGTAACGCCGACTCTTGATCTGGGAAGTGGAGGGACTTCTACAGAAGCAAGAGGCAAATGGAGGGAAGTGGAGGGACTTCTACAGAAGCAGGAGGCAAGTCCACAGCTGCAACGCGAACTCTTGATCGGGGAAGTGGAGGGACTTCGACAGAAGCAAGAGGCAAGTGGAAGGAAGTGGAGGGACTTCTACAGAAGCAGGAGGCAAGTGCACAGCTGCAACGCCAACTCTTGATCGGGGAAGTGGAGAGACTTCGACAGAAGCAAGAGGCAAGTGGAGGGAAGTGGAGGAAGTTCTACAGAAGCAGGAGGCAAGTGCACAGCTGTAACGCCAACTCTTGATCTGGGAAGTGGAGGGACTTCTACAGAAGCAGGAGGCAAGTGGAGGGAAGTGGAGGGACTTCTACAGAAGCAGGAAGCAAGTGCACAGCTGCAACACCAACTCTTGATCTGGGAAGTGGAGCGACTTCTACAGAAGCAGGAGGGAAGTGCACAGCTGCAACGCCAACTTTTGATCTGGGAAGTGGAGCGACTTCTACAGAAGCAGGAGGCAAGTGCACAGCTGCAACGCCAACTCTTGATCCAGGAAGTGGAGGGAACTCTACAGAAGCAGGAGGCAAGTGCACAGCTGCAATGCCAACCCTTGATCTGGGAAATGGAGGGACTTCTATAGAAGCAAGAGGCAAATGGAGGGAATTCTACAGAAGCAGGAGGCAAGTGCACAGCTGCAATGCCAATTCTTGATCTGGGAAGTGGAGGGACTTCTACAGAAGCAGGAGGCAAGTGGAGGGAAGTGGAGGGACTTCTACAGAAGCAGGAGGCAAGTGCACAGCTGCAACGCCAACTCTTGATCTGGGAAGTGGAGGGATTTCGACAGAAGCAAGAGGCAAGTGGAGGGAAGTGGAGGGACTTCTACAAAAGCAGGAGGCAAGTGCACAGCTGCAACGCCAACTCTTGATCTGGGCAACTCTTGATCCAGGAAGTGGAGGGAACACTACAGAAGCAGGAGGCAAGTGCACAGCTGCAACACCAACTCTTGATCTGGGAAATGGAGGGACTTCTATAGAAGCAAGAGGCAAGTGGAGGGAAGTGGAGGGAATTCTACAGAAGCAGGAGGCAAGTGCACAGCTGCAATGCCAACTCTTGATCTGGGAAGTGGAGGGACTTCTACAGAAGCAGGAGGCAAGTGCACAGCTGCAATGCCAACTCTTGATCTGGGAAGTGGAGGGACTTCTACAGAAGCAGGAGGCAAGTGCACAGCTGCAATGCCAACTCTTGATCTGGGTAGTGGAGGGATTTCGACAGAAGCAAGAGGCAAGTGGAGGGAAGTGGAGGGACTTCTACAAAAGCAGGAGGCAAGTGCACAGCTGCAACGCCAACTCTTGATCCATGAAGTGGAGGGAACTCTACAGAAGCAGGAGGCAAGTGCACAGCTGCAACGCCAACTCTTGATCTGGGAAGTGGAGGGACTTCTACAGAAGCAAAAGGCAAGTGGAAGGAAGTGGAGGGACTTCTACAGAAGCAGGAGGCAAGTGCACAGCTGCAACGCCAACTCCTGATCTGGGAAGTGGAGGGACTTCTACAGAAGCAAGAGGCAAATGGAGGGAAGTGGAGGGACTTCTACAGAAGCAGGAGGCAAGTCCACAGCTGCAACGCGAACTCTTGAGCGGGGAAGTGGAGGGACTTCGACAGAAGCAAGAGGCAAGTGGAAGGAAGTGGAGGGACTTCTACAGAAGCAGGAGGCAAGTGCACAGCTGCAACGCCAACTCTTGATCGGGGAAGTGGAGGGACTTCGACAGAAGCAAGAGGCAAGTGGAGGGAAGTGGAGGAACTTCTACAGAAGCAGGAGGCAAGTGCACAGCTGTAATGCCAACTCTTGATCTGAGAAGTGGAGGGACTTCTACAGAAGCAGGAGGCAAGTGGAGGGAAGTGGAGGGACTTCTACAGAAGCAGGAAGCAAGTGCACAGCTGCAACGCCAACTCTTGATCTGGGAAGTGGAGCGACTTCTACAGAAGCAGGAGGCAAGTGCACAGCTGCAATGCCAACTCTTGATCTGGGAAGTGGAGCGACTTCTACAAAAGCAGGATGCAAGTGCACAGCTGCAATGCCAACTCTTGATCTGGGAAGTGGAGGGACTTCGACAGAAGCAAGAGGCAAGTTGAGGGAAGTGGAGGGACTTCTACAGAAGCAGGAGGCAAGTGCACAGCTGCAACGCCAACTCTTGATCCAGGAAGTGGAGGGAACTCTACAGAAGCAGGAGGCAAGTGCACAGCTGCAATGCCAACTCTTGATCTGGGAAATGGAGGGACTTCTATAGAAGCAAGAGGCAAGTGGAGGGAAGTGGAGGGAATTCTACAGAAGCAGGAGGCAAGTGCACAGCTGCAATGCCAATTCTTGATCTGGGAAGTGGAGGGACTTCTACAGAGGCAGGAGGCAAGTGGAGGGAAGTGGAGGGACTTCTACAGAAGCAGGAGGCAAGTGCACAGCTGCAACGCCAACTCTTGATCTGGGAAGTGGAGGGATTTCGACAGAAGCAAGAGGCAAGTGGAGGGAAGTGGAGGGACTTCTACAAAAGCAGGAGGCAAGTGCACAGCTGCAACGCCAACTCTTGATCCATGAAGTGGAGGGAACTCTACAGAAGCAGGAGGCAAGTGCACAGCTGCAATGCCAACTCTTGATCTGGGAAGTGGAGCGACTTCTACAAAAGCAGGATGCAAGTGCACAGCTGCAATGCCAACTCTTGATCTGGGAAGTGGAGGGACTTCGACAGAAGCAAGAGGCAAGTGGAGGGAAGTGGAGGGACTTCTACAGAAGCAGGAGGCAAGTGCACAGCTGCAACGCCAACTCTTGATCCAGGAAGTGGAGGGAACTCTACAGAAGCAGGAGGCAAGTGCACAGCTGCAACGCCAACTCTTGATCTGGGAAGTGGAGCGACTTCTACAGAAGCAGGAGGCAAGTGCACAGCTGCAATGCCAACTGTTGATCTGGGAAGTGGAGCGACTTCTACAAAAGCAGGATGCAAGTGCACAGCTGCAATGCCAACTCTTGATCTGGGAAGTGGAGGGACTTCGACAGAAGCAAGAGGCAAGTGGAGGGAAGTGGAGGGACTTCTACAGAAGCAGGAGGCAAGTGCACAGCTGCAACGCCAACTCTTGATCCAGGAAGTGGAGGGAACTCTACAGAAGCAGGAGGCAAGTGCACAGCTGCAATGCCAACTCTTGATCTGGGAAATGGAGGGACTTCTATAGAAGCAAGAGGCAAGTGGAGGGAAGTGGAGGGAATTCTACAGAAGCAGGAGGCAAGTGCACAGCTGCAATGCCAATTCTTGATCTGGGAAGTGGAGGGACTTCTACAGAGGCAGGAGGCAAGTGGAGGGAAGTGGAGGGACTTCTACAGAAGCAGGAGGCAAGTGCACAGCTGCAACGCCAACTCTTGATCTGGGAAGTGGAGGGATTTCGACAGAAGCAAGAGGCAAGTGAAGGGAAGTGGAGGGACTTCTACAAAAGCAGGAGGCAAGTGCACAGCTGCAACGCCAACTCTTGATCCATGAAGTGGAGGGAACTCTACAGAAGCAGGAGGCAAGTGCACAGCTGCAACGCCAACTCTTGATCTGGGAAGTGGAGCGACTTCTACAGAAGCAAGAGACAAGTGGAGGGAAGTTGAAGGACCTCTACAGAAGCAGGAGGCAAGTGCACAGCTGCAACGCCAACTCTTGATCTGGGAAGTGGAGCGACTTCTACAGAAGCAAGAGGCAAATGGAGGGAAGTGGAGGGACTTCTACAGAAGCAGGAGGCAAGTCCACAGCTGCAACGCGAACTCTTGAGCGGGGAAGTGGAGGGACTTCTACAGAAGCAGGAGGCAAGTGCACAGCTGCAACGCCAACTCTTGATCTGGGTAGTGGAGGGATTTCGACAGAAGCAAGAGGCAAGTGGAGGGAAGTGGAGGGACTTCTACAAAAGCAGGAGGCAAGTGCACAGCTGCAACGCCAACTCTTGATCCATGAAGTGGAGGGAACTCTACAGAAGCAGGAGGCAAGTGCACAGCTGCAACGCCAACTCTTGATCTGGGAAGTGGAGGGACTTCTACAGAAGCAAAAGGCAAGTGGAAGGAAGTGGAGGGACTTCTACAGAAGCAGGAGGCAAGTGCACAGCTGCAACGCCAACTCTTGATCTGGGAAGTGGAGCAACTTCTACAGAAGCAGGAGGCAAGTGCACAGATGCAATGCCAACTCTTGATCTGGGAAGTGTAGGGACTTCGACAGAAGCAAGAGGCAAGTGGAAGGAAGTGGAGGGACTTCTACAGAAGCAGAAGGCAAGTGCACAGCTGCAACACCAACTCTTGATCTGGGAAGTGGAGTGACTTCTACAGAAGCAGGAGGCAAGTGCACAGCAGCAATGCCAGCTCATAACGAACAGAATTGACCAACTCGAGATCAGTGGAGCAAAAGATCGCCAAGGAGTTCGATGAGCTGCTGAAGGAAGAGACAGAGAACACAGATCAAATTTTCTTGACTTGCAGCGCCGCCGGCTCATCACCTCAGAAAATAACCGGGTTCTGGAGAGATATGAGTTAAATGAGAACCAGCAACAAAGCGAACTACTGCAACAAACTGTGCACAAACTAAACTGTTTGATACAGCAACAGCGGCTCCAACCATCAGTAGAAGCTAAGTTAGTTGCACTTGATTGCAAAGTAACTCATTTGATGTCCAACAACACAAACGTCAATGGGCAGGCAACTCAGACTCAAGTTGACATGCAAGGAGGAGATCAGCAAGTACCTGAGCTGGATGGATGAACAATTGGGAACACTAATGGTCAGGTCTGATTCTGGCAGGCAGCAAGTCCAGCTTCAGATTCAGCAGGCCAAGCCTACAGCAGACAGTTTACTGGCATTAAAGAGTCTGGTTGAGAAAGTGGTGCATGAGCTAGTTACTGCAGGCAGCACAATCCAATTGGAGAGCAAGAGTACGTATGTCAGAGGTTTTTGGAGGTCTCAAGGTCACCCAAGATGTGATAGCGAAGAAAGTGGAAGGTCGGCTGCGCCAGACTACTGCCACTTTGCAAGACCAGCTCAGCTGAAGGACTGCTGTGGTGAATGTTGATCCACAACCAGTAACTATGTAAGCGTTGTGTCTACGCTCTCAACGATGCCTTGACTGCAAAGGTGGCCAATTTGACTCCAGAAGTGGTCGTGGCCTCAAGCGGTCACATGGAGGACTATTTTGACAAGGATGGATGCTGGCTTTGACTGTCTCATTCTAAACTGGTCTGTACAAAGGTTTAAAGATGTGCCATTGACAATTGCTTTAACATGGAGAATGCTGGATCGTGAACTGCTAGTTTCTCAAAATACTAATGCAAACTGATCAATACCTTTGTACATGTGATGTGCAAAGATGTGCAGTAAAGATGGAAAACTGACCTGAAAATAGAGTTCTAACTGTTTTGAATGCCGAATTTTTGTTGAGATCTAGGAAATAAAAGGTTATACGCATTATGGAAATAAAATTGATGTGCTCAAATTAAGGTCTCGCATTTCCGCAATTTTTTCGATATGGGCCACATCAAAAAATTTGAGATGTGGCGCGACATATAACGCCACATCCAAATTTTCTATGTGCGAAATCAAAAAAAAATTGGATGTCCGTCACCCAAATTTTAACATCAACGTCAAATGCGTGACGTCTTTTAACGTCAAAGGTTGCCGCACATCTTATGGGACTGATCAGTCCCACGTGTGCAACAAGGGGATATGGTAGCCC